>VTON01000172.1:0-192473 GCA_009617725.1 Hydropsyche tenuis | reverse complement strand
TGTATATTGTATATATTATGCAAAATATAGAACCTCCAGTAAACGCATGTTTTTAGCACGTTGAAAATATCAGCAGCTCCTAAATGCCTGAATACATTCAACAAAATATTCTCTGGAAGGTTTTTCAAAGATCTTTTTTCCAAAATTGGAGTAAGAGTATCCATAACTATTTTTAATTCAGGAACTGTGCAGTTTTTGACTAAATTGTCTAAAGCTTCAAAGCGACAGTCAGGTTTCCATGAATCAAACCTGAAAATTTATGAAATTATGGAATATTTTTACAATTATTTTCTAATCTATACTATTACATAACATATAAAATACTAACTTTGCAATCCATTCTTGTATTCCGAAGGGGTCGATATCAAGTAGAAATTCCTTTTTTCAAATATGTGAACAAAAAATGAATAAAAAAACATATTTGTATTAAATATGATTAGGGAATATGATTTTCTTACATCATCTTGGGGTAACGGCATTTCACCAAAGCTCAAGCTAATAGGTAATGAAATTTCACCTCCTTCCACCTTTAAAAGATAGTGATCGCTTTTTAAACATAATTTATATTTAAAATAAATACTTTGATATCCAATAAGTATTAATAAATTTTCTATGAATATTTACAATAAAAATTAAAAGAATTGAGTCATCGAAACTTATTTTTGGAATATTCATATCAATTTATGCATATCATTCTAATTTAAATGATAAATCCTTAATACATCTACATATATCAAATAAAATCAAAATTTAATACATACCTTGATATTTGAAGAATCAAAATCTACTATCTCTTTTTTTACTTTTTTGTTTCCGCTCGGTCCCGGTGTATGTTCATCTTTTGATACAGGAGAATCATTATCAACTATTCCTTTTTTTATTTTTTTGTTTCCGCTCGGTCCCGGTGTACTTTCATCTTTTGATACAGGAGAATTATTATCAACTATCTTTTTTTCAACCTTTTTTTTTGTTTTTTTGTTTCCACTCGGTCCCGGTGTATTTTCATCTTTTGATACAGGAGAATCATTATCAACTATCTTTTTTTCAACCTTTTTTTTTGTTTTTTTGTTTCCGCTCGGTCCCGGTGTATTTTCATCTTTTGATACAGGAGAATCATTATCAACTATCCCTTTTTTTATTTTATTTTTTCTGCTCGGTCCCGGTGTATTTTCATCTTTTGATACAGGAGAATCGTTATCAACTATCCCTTTTTTTATTTTATTTTTTCTGCTCGGTCCCGGTGTATTTTCATCTTTTGATACAGGAGAATCATTATCGTTCGTTGCCATTCTTCTGGCTGAAGTATAATACATTGTTTCAATTTAAATGGACAGAAAAAGTGCAGATTAGGAAAACTTTAATAAAATCCTTACAAAAGTTTTATTGTATAATATAACATTTGAGATAAAAATAATTTTCAAAACAATATGTTAGCACATGAAAACGATACGAATGAACGACAAAAACTGATAAACGTGCAATTTTTCAAAAATAAATATGCGAAATTATTCCGTTTGAAAAATTTATATAAATTACACAGGTATGCAAAACAGACCTTTTTGAAATTTTTTTGTTTAAAAGGTATCATATTAATAACCTATAATAGGTAATTTTTGGGTGCTGAATTCGAATATGGTATTTGTTTTTTTCTATCACATAAGGTTTTCAAGATATAAGAAAGATAAAAAAATACTTTTTTATCGAAATTTTAAGTTTAAAAAAAATTATAACTTATGAACATGGCACCCAATCAAAAAATCCCCCGATTATATTTTAGATAATATTATATTATAAAGAATATGTGTTGTAAATTTCAACAATATCGGTTGAGTAGATCTTGAGATATCTTGTACGACAGATTTCAAAAGAAAGTCCTATTTAACGGCTCATATCTCCGTCATTTTTTATTTCTTTTTGTTCGTTATTATTTTAAATTTTTCATAAAACTACTATATGCATAAAATGAAAATTATTTTATATACAAGTAGGACTTTGATTATCCGAACTAATAGGGACCGAAGGTAGTTCGGATAAGGGAAAGTTCGGATAATAGAAAAAAATTCAAGTGGTGAATAATATTTAAAATGACATCGATTCACATTTTACTACATATTTTTGATAACTATCCTCAAGTAAAGTAGATACCGAAAGTAAGAATTTTTATAATTGCAGCTCAGTATTTGGATAGAATTTATTAAGATTTCTAAAAAATCGTACGTGATGAATTTTTCAAAATTATTTTTCCATTAATTTGCACTTCGAAATCTGTAAGAAATCATTATTCAATTTCCGAAAATTTTATCCATGCATACCTGTGTTATTTATTACAAAATCGAAAAATTAATGAGATCTATTATGGACGAATATGCTGAATAATAAAATAAAAAAAATTTGATGTACCAATACCTACAATGAATACAAAATCATTATATTCATACAAAGAAACAAGACTTTTAAAAATAACGCACATATGCGCAAATCGAATAAATAAAAAGGTTTTCGAAAATTGAACGACCGAATTTTCGATGAGCAATCAAACACAAGTACATAATAAATTCAAAACATTGGAAACCAAACAATAAAACAAAAATGCTATATTAAGAAAAGAATTATCGCAAAACGCAAAATAGTGCCACGTCTTCGACCCTTTCAAATCCGCGGAAAAGTTAGCACAAAGCGCCAATAAAACACAAGTAAAAACGCCAAAATATAACGCAATCGATGCAAAATATCGAAATGAATGAGAAAATATCGAAAAAACATTGTAAAAATATACTACCCTTGCTGAAGTCCGCCAGAAATGGACGAGTGCTCTGCTGCTTGTGTCCAGTAGTAGACTGCGCAGGAAATGCACAAACGGCCCACCGTGTGCCGATGTTGACGCAATGCAATGTTTTAGCGGGTCGTGTGCAATTTGGAGCAATTATTTTATTGGTGAAGACTATGAAAGAAATTCGAAAAACCTGAAAATTCTGAAAGCTCTAATACGAAATTCTGATATGATTCCATTAGGACGAAGGGGGGGGAAATCGGGATTTATTTAAAGATGGACAATCATATTTAAAAACATATGTAGTTTGGCGAAAATTCGGGTTTAAAATATGTTTATTTTTATAAAAAAAAATTATTGTAAGATAAAAAAATAATTAAGAAAAATTTATTTATTCGAGTTGTATAAATGAAATAATTAATAATTAGATTAATTTATTGGTTTTGTTGAATGTGTGATAAATGCTAGGTTTCGCCGATGTTCGGGCGTGCACAATACATTGATGGGTCATCAAAAATGATCCATGTAAAAATAATGATTTGTACTTATGTATGTATTTCTTTCTGAATATTTTTATTTTATAATATTGGTTGTTTTCTTTATTCAGAGGATATTTTTATTCTTAACGATTCTCCTATGAAGCAACAATTTAAATTTTCAAATTAGTAATTGTGTAATTATATTATTTAACTATTTTTATTATTGTATTTTTCTGAAACTGATTTATATTTTCATATTTAGTTACCATGTTTATTATAATTATACATTAAAAAAATTATAATTGTTTCCGAATGATGAAAACATAAAGCAGCAATAAAAAAAAATATATGCATTATTTTTTCAAATGATCAATCAAACCATAGGGCAAAACGTTAATAATTCAAATAGAATATTTTGAATTTAAAAAAAATCTGTTTCGATTTGTTGCATATTGCTTTTGTTCAAACGGATAGATGACCTAAATAGAAACAGGGTGTCTTATTCTCTTTTCAAATGAAACTTCGCTGATAAGCAATATAGCATATGAAAATTATGGAATTTCTTATTGAAACTTGATCGTTTGAATCATATCTAATGTACATACTACCCATGATGGCGAGTAATTTTTGCAATGTGTGGTTTTTTTTCATGCTCTTTATACAGATAAGAATTTATTTTTGAATGAATATAAAATCACAATTCATAACAGCTAGCATATTTTATTTTTTCACTTCCTGTGAATTAAAAAATCAACACCTAGGTTCTTTTGGTAAATTCGATTTTTATTAATAAAACATTATGAAAAATTATTCTGGAATAATTTTCCAGTGATTGCATTTTTTCAAATTCTGATACTCTGTTTTTAGACTTTGGACATTGAACATTACTTTTAATTTGCTTACTTTGCTTACTTTGTACTTTTAATAAAATTATTACGTTTCATATAGTGATTTTTATTTTAAAAACATAAAGACGATAGTGATTCATTTGTAGAAATGCAGAGTGGAAAAAAATGTATCATATTGCATACTGCAGTTAAAATTTGATTCCATGTAGTTGATTGCTTATAATTACATATTTTGAAATTCCTACTTGTTTTGTTTATACATCGATTTTGGTGCTGTTTGAATTTTCAGACACAATTTTTTAATTAATTTGAAATGAAAATTTATTTTGAGGGCCCCTTAAATCAATAAACTCTAAAATGGATATTTGATAACTTGAAATATTGAAAACAACCTTTTTTTAAAAATATCTTTATTCAATATTAATTATCAATAAGAATAATTAAGTGGTTTAAATTTTTTCCTGACACATGAAAAAAGTTTAAATTTAGTTTAAATTTTTCCTATTCACATGAAAATTATGTTTCAAAAATGTTAAACTCATCATTTTAACTTCAAATTATTTGATATCACATAAAAGCGCTACACCTCGCAATGTCCAGTGTCTGGGATTATTATCAGTTTCAAAATCTATTGAACCGACGTATTTAAGATCTGTTCTTTGAGGCTTTCTATATATGGGACATTCGTATAGTTTCGGATCTTTACCAGCTGTGGTATTAATTGCATAAATATAAATTACTGGCATTTGTTCATATAAAACTTTTGGCTTGGATTCGATTAGTTTTCCACTCCTTCTGTCCAAAGATGCTCCTAGAAAAATAATCGAATTTAATGAAAAAAATATATTTTCAACCATTATTTATGTATATACTTAATATAATTATTACCTTCTAAAAATAAGCCAGATACATAAACTCCTTCCGGAGGACCTTCGTGCAAATCTTCCTTGTTGTGTTTCGTGATCAAATTTTGCAATACTACCGAATCCAAAGCCCATCCTTTGTGAGCTCTGGTCACTTCCTGTAAATTTAATTACGATTAAGTAAATTAATTTAGATTACGTTAACCATAATCAATTATGAGGGGAAAAAACTTTGTATTGATTTAAGATATTTACTTGTCTCATTGCAGTTAAAAATCCTTGAGGATTGAAAAAACCCGTCATCCAAAAAACGTGTGGTCTTCCATTTTGAATCCATTGTCTGAATTGAGCGTCTCTTTCTAATAATTCAGTATACCAGAAACCCAATGTGGCAGATTCCCATGATACCTGTAAATATTACTTATTATATTGCATTGCTAAAATATATTTTCTTCAAGGAAAGCCCACCATCCCGCCTGTTACATGCACCCAACTCTATGCCAGCTTCCTGAACCAGCTTAGTTGGTTTTTCTCTCTTAGTTTTTTTATAATATACATATACCTTTAACCACTTTTCTGGAATTCTTGCATCGTACATGGCATCTAAAGATTCTCTTAGTGCTTGGCTCATAACAATTGTACCGTCTATAGCTAATTTTAAGTCACATAAAGTAGAATATACAGTTAAGTTCACTCTTTGAATTCTGTCGATTTCTTGCCTGTAAAAACATTTGTATTGAAAGAACCTTGGTTAATAATCGTATTTTTTTTTTAAATATCGAATTTTACCTTAAAAATATATTCATTGGTAAAAAGGCACCCATTCTTTGTAGAGATTCTTTAACTTCGTGAGCAACATATTGTGGCGGTAGCTTATCTAACATATCCTCAGCTAAGCGATAAACAATGCTTTCTCTAGTTTCACCTCCTTGACTTCCACCTTCCTTTGGCTGAACACTTAAAATAGTATCGAGAATTCCTTTAGCTGTATTTATTTGATAAGTGATATCTGCATTGCCGTGAAGACCAAAAACTTCAGGGGTATCTGCTAGTGGTAACATGTTTATGTAATCTACATATCCTTGTAAGTTTCGGGTTGTCGGTACTTTATAACCTTTATAAAATTCAAATCCTGGTCTTAACAAAACATCACAAAACCATACATGGGTGAATGTTGTTAACAATCTTTTATCAAAGTCATCTGTTACTCTTCCACCATATTGGACTTCTCCTAACATATAGCACACAGTAGGCCATGATATCCCTTTTTTTGGTTCGATTTCATCCAAATGGTTTTGTACAAATTGAACACTTGCTGCAAAATCGGCTTGATTGAATTCATAAGGTACATTCCAACCGAGTGGTCCAAATTTTCTTCTTTCTTGTACTACAGTATGCAGAAAAGCTACAGCGTATAATAAAGGTGGCCATTGGTTTTGTGCTGAATAGTCCAACGTATCTTGTGTAATATTTTGATATGTTCTTTTCATGCTAGCTCTTATTCCTTGAGGTGGTTCATTGGTGAATTTTATAGCCATTTGTAGTAGACCTATAGGGAAATCTGTGTGAACTTCAGTAGTCATCCACAGTCGGAACGAATCATCCATGTGTTCTGTTTCAACTAAATAATCCATTGCTTCAGTAGAAAAAGGTAATGATAAATGAATGTTTTGAAGCAAAACCCATCCTCCTTCATTCATTGAATCCGAAATCATTTGTCTAGCTACAATTTCTTGGCCTTGTCCCATCGATACTGCTTTAAGAGCTTTAAAAAAATAGTTGAAAATGAAAAATATTGGAAATTTTTTGAAATTACATTCTAGAAAATAAAAAAAAGTTTTTACGAATTTCTTTAGTTTTAGCCAACGATGCTATTTGAGCTGACGGATCTGATCCTATGGACAAAATGCAAATCAGAGGTGATCTCGGTTCAGATTCACTCCACGTAGCTTCTAAATCTAAAATACATCCTTCCCCATATTCAGGTCCAAGTGAATCTAGGATAAAAAGCATTTAATTAGAATAAAGTTTATTATGATTCAGATTATTCAAAGTATGTAAATGAAAATATTTTTTTACCTGCTACATATTTTATCGCTTGAGACAATGTTCTATCTGGACTCCACGATCGTATCAAAAGTAATTTTCTAAACACATCTAAACTCTTGTGATACCCACTTGGAATATCTTCTTCTTCAGGTTTTTCTTTTTCATACCATACTCTCCATTCTTTTTCAGTGCATTCAATCTGCAATTATTGATAATCGATTTTAATGAAATCATTTAATATGTATTTTAAATTTATAGTTACTTATTAAATTAAATAATAACCCTTGATAATACATCAGAAAAAGTTTCCAATTTACTGATTTCTACTAGATTTAACCATGTAATATCTAATATCCATTTAAAAGGCTTCGGCGTGACAGCATTCAAGTCTAATGATGCACCACCTTTGATGAAAGCCATGAATTCATCATGAGAAATATGACCTTTTTGACAGTCAATCTTCATCGCTAACATTAGAGTGAATAAAGCTTTATGCCTTTCGTATAATGATCTCAACGTGAATGTCCACACTTCCTTGGTTAAATATTTTAAAATGGTATTGATCCTTTCCTCCGTTATGTTGCTCTTTGTTGACTTTGTAATGGAATTGTCGAAAATAGTAAGGAATTGCTTCAGCGAATTTTGGTACATTATGTTTACATTGCTCATTTCGACTATAAGGAAATATAATATAGATCCTCTGGCTGCAACTGCTCGAAATTCTTCACGTGCTATTGTTATTTTCTTTTCTGTGATTTCGGCTACTTTTAATTTTTCGTTGACTTCTTCTGACGTTTTTTTAGTGATATGGAGTACATGAATAAGTGTCTCATCATCTACTAAAGATCCTTCGGATGAACTGAGCCTGCATAGTAGATTACTTTCCAACTCTTTCATACTCCGTTGGTTATTCATTACTGATTCGAATAAGGCCACTCTTTCAGCTTCTAAATCAGCTTTTTCCATCAAAATCACACGACCCAACAATTGATCTTCCAAACCTTGCATAGTAACAGTAAAGTCAATTATGGAAGTTTTCGCACTGATTTCAGGTGAATATGCAGGATTTGGTAGTTTCGTCGTAATATACAACATAAAACCTGGCATTACATCACATTCCTTGTCTCCGACGACAACTTTTTCTATAGAACCTGATTTTATGAAATTTTTTTCTAAAACATTGTCAATAACTGGATCTAGTTCTATACCGATATCTTCAATCAACAATGGACGTCCTAATGATAAACTGTCTTCTAAATGTGTCCTGAAATATTTATGATTCAAGGAAGTGATTTGTAATTCATTGCTAGTTTCTTTATTTTTGATCCACATTTTTCCTTGAGTTTGTGGATCTACCAAAAGTGCATAAGAACTAGATTTCGTAACGATCAGGGCATTTTGAACAGACAAATCATCGTTTGGTAAACCTTGCAATGTCCATTCTGATATTGTAGCATTTTCCACCAGCATATTTGTAATATTCAAATTTACTGTAAACGGAATATTTTTACTCTTTAATATAGTCATCCAATTGTCCAACAAGTTTTGACGGAACTGCTGATTATATGGACCGCAGTAGGAAAGAAATCCTGTAGCCAATACTACATCCCCGACTAATCTACCGAGTTGTTCTTTGAAATCTTTACTCTGTTGGGTCCATCTGATTTTTTCACCACCGAGACCATTGATAAGTGCAGTTGCTGCAGTCATTTTTCTCAAGCAAGAGTTAGCAGCGTCCATGAGTCTTTGTTTTTCTGAGACAGCTGCATCATATTGTTCTTTGACTGCTTGGAGTGCCATTTCACGTTCTTCCAACTGTCGCTCGGCACCTGCTAAATCTTCCATAGCAATCTGAAATTATGTAAAATAAATTAATGAAGATATTATGTTTATTTTGAAGAAATAATATTGATAATAATCAGTGGTGTAGTGGGGCCGGAACGCGCCGGAACGTTGTTCCGGCACTTTATTTCTTAGCCGGAACGCGTTCCGATACTTTTTTCTAAATATGAGAAAATTTTTTGTGAAAATATTAGAAAATAAATCAAAGAAAATAAGTAAATTGATAGTTTTTGGTGATACAGTTTGATTAAGCAAAACATTTGGAAAATTTTTTTGCCTGCGGCGCCTTTTTGGCTTGTTTTACGTAATACAAAATTTTTTATCTAATAATTTGAACGTTTTTTTAAAATAAAATCTACATATAAGTATATAATAATAATAATTTTGTTTTTTATAACCTCTTGTTTTTGGATTATACATATACATATGATAATATTATAAAAATTACATGTTATAAAAAAAAACCCTTATTTTGTTGGATGTCTAAAATAAAAATCATTAGTAGCTATTTTAAAAAAACCTTAAAAATAATTTGTGTTGGGGGTGTAAAATTGAGCGTTCCGGCACTTTTTTTTTAGCACTATATCACTGATAATAATACCTTTAATCTTGCTTCTTGTAGTGTTAAATTTGCTTTTAGCGGCAACACTTCTCTATTAACACTATGGAAGAATGCCATTGCTTTTGTCCAAGATAATAAACCTGCCACATCTCCACACACTCTTTTAGCCGTGTCCATATTATAATCTTCCATATCGAAATACGGTTGCAAATGCTCAATCATTTCATTATTTATTATATCTTTAGGGTAATTTTGCAATTGTAACAAAAACGTTGTACTAGACATCATCTGTAAACAGAAAAAGAATTATATATCCAACAACCATGTTTACTGACAGTTTCATATACGACTTACTTTTAATGATTCAGCCCATGATGGTTTTGGACACGGAGCAGCTGTATCTCCAATGACAGCATGCAATTTTCTTTGAAACAATATCAAAACACAATCCATAATTCTCATAATTAAATGGGGTGGTCTTCCCAATTTCCTCACAGTGGCAATGTGAGCTGGTTTGATGGTGTTCAATGCAGATTCTGCTTCTTCTAAAGCCGGTTTAGCAGCTTCTAATTTTTCTTCAGCTAAGGCTTTTTCTTCAGCAATGTAAGCTACAAGAATTTCAGCCTTCTCTTTGACCTTTTGTACTTGATTCTTCACTATTTCGGCCTGTTTAGCTTTTTCAGTCACTTCAATCAGGACGTGTTCTGCCTTTTCAGACGCTTCGGCTAATTCTTGTTCCATCACTGCTAAATCTTTTTTGAGGATCCCAACCGAAAGAGACGCTTCCGCTAATTTTTCGAGACCAGTGTCCATTCTCTGAGCGCCTTCTCCGAGTTCTTGTTGTTTCAATTGATATATATTCTTGTACCCTCCGATGAAATTGAGATACGATTTGGGAGTAACATGTGTTGCTCTGCGGAATCTTTGAAAATATTCTGCGGACGTATCAGAAACCACGTCTTGTATAGATCCTAAAGCGGATACCAAATCTTTTTTGACATCAGCCGTACAAGCTATTTCGAAATCTGATAAAAAGTGACTAGCTACTGAAACCAAAGCGTCTTTCGGCCATGGTTGAAACCAATCGATTGTACAACCGGAAATCAAAGCTGGGAAACGTAATGCTCTATTCCTGAAAACTTCACCGACCTAAAATGTTGTATAAATTTTTAATAATTTGTTGAAAAAAATCCATGCAAAAAAATCGAATTAAATTAAATACCGGGGAAAAACAAAAAACAACGTGTAGATTTTGACATGTTCTAGTTAAGAAATAGTCCATAACGATTTCATTAGTCAATGTTCTTTTTTGATTTTCGCGTTTCATCACTGGTGTTAATTCTGATATTATTTCTAATTGTTCATCTTTCGTGAATAGATTCGATATAACACCCGATGACAATATGTTGTTCAAATATTCCAAAAATCCTTCTTCTTTTATATCCAAATCTGTGAATATAAACGTTGTCCCTTTTCCCTGCACTCCGCAAGACCTATACAAAAATTTGAGATCCTCCAAGAAATTCGTTACATTGTACGAACGTGTCAACGTAATTTGGAACGTTTTATAACCAGCTATGAACGAGGATAACTTCGTCAAAGATTGCTTTCCAGAACCACCAACTCCGACAAGCATAACGTTTCCTCGAGGATGTCTGATGACACGTGAAATTTTAACTAAATGCAACATGGCATCTGGGAAGAACACCAAATCCATACCAGCACCGCGAACCATTTCATTGAATTGAGCCAAAAACATATCTAATCTTTCTCTTAATTCGTCATAATTTGAAACGGGCTCGTATACTTTGGGAAGTTCCATATCTGCATCTTCGCCTTCTTCTCCTGTAGGCTCTGGCGCGTCTCTGAAAATTTATATAATATTATACCCAGTGACGTCCCGACGGCATAGGCAATGCCTAATGGCGGCAAATTCTGAAGGGTGACAAAATAAATATTTTTCTTTATAAAAAACATATTCGATAAAAAATTAACAAGAGTAAATTTTCAACGACGATATTAGAATTCATATTAAAAAAAGTCGTTTGAACTGAGAATCATATTACTAGAGAAGGCGACATTTTGAACTTTGCCTAACGGTGGGATATTGTCTCTGGACGTACCAACCAAAAGGCATAGAAATAGCGTTTTCTCTGTTTAATATATTTGATAAAATAATCCAGGGGTACCCAAACTTTTTGATCCCCGGGCCACATTTAAAATTTTTTAAAGACTGTCAGGCCAAGAGTCGATTCTCAGTTTGTATCTTAATGTTTTATTCACACGGTGCCAGTAAAACGACTACTAGGGCGACCTACACTCACATAAAATCATTTACATTATTAGGATAAAAATAATTTTATTTGAGCCTCAGTTAAAAAATAATTGTTTCGCTCATTTTGACTTACGTAAAAATTTTAACCAGCAAAAACAGTTGTCATTTGCCATTAAATTTGCAGTTGACGCTTTGAGTGAGCTTAAAAGCAGTTTTAAGTGTCGGTTTTCTGATTTTGATGACCAAGCGATATTACTCTTTAAAAAATTTATTCGACTGCGAAATCGAAAATTTATCACCCAAAATTCAAATGGAAACAATTAATTTGCTAATGATGTTTTTAATAAAGACAAATATGATAAATTGCCACTATTGGATTTTTATAAATGTCTTCCAGTAACAGAATTTGAAAATTTGTATAAATTTTCTCAAGGGTTATTCTCTTTATTTGGAAGTACATATTGTATATGCGAAAAAGATGGCTATCATCATCATCATCATCATCATATGTAAAATAAATTTTTTTATAATGAAAAATATACCAAATCTGTGTATAGATCTACTTTAATTGACGAGCATCTTAAATCACTCCTGATAATATGTTAGCTACTAGTAAAATTGAACCAAAATTAAATTATATTATTAGCAGCAAAGAACGATTTCATAAATCACATTAATATTTTTTTCTGTTTACATACGAATTATTAAATTTGAAAAAGTAATGTATTGTGAAAAAATAACCTCATGAAATCGACGAAAACTGGATTGGTCACTGTCATTTTTTGATATTCCTGTCCTAATACTTCTTCGACGACAGACAAAAGTGTCTTATCGAACCAATCTTTATCAGTTTGCAGCGTGAACCTGTCCGAGAATACTCTGGTGCATTCGTGTTTCCACAATAGCATCAAGCACTTTTCCGATTCGATGACTGTGCACAAAGTGCCCACCATCCCTTGCCATATCCTCGACAGGTCTCTCAATGAAAATACGTAATGGAATTTGGCCGGTGTTGGTAGCAAAGTCGAACGTGTCCTTTGCCAAAGTTCTCTCGTCATCGGAATCATTTTTTTGACTAAAGCTCGGACGTCGGCAGCGAAACCTCTTTTGTTGTTGTAATGCCCTTCTCCGATGACTTTGAATATTTTGTCTATAGAACTGTTGTTTGGTGTAGGACAGTTGAAGATGGCGAATTGTCTTTTTAATCTTGACGGTATATCGTTTTTTCCTCCTCCTGCAAAAAATATTAGATTTGTTTCATGATTTTAAATTTTATATCAAATAACTAAAATCATACCTGGCTGTCCCATAGCTCCTAAAAATTGAATGTCAATTATTGTTGTGAAATCGCCAGGTTTTTCCAAGCTGTAAAATCCTTTCATATCCATAGCTTGTCGAACTATTTCGTTGGTGATTTGATCACCCCATTCGTTAATTTGTGGCAAATTAATATCATCAATAAATATCATCATTTTTTTGCCAGCGGGTGGTCCGAACGTCATACCACTTCTTTTTTCGATATAACTTTCAATTGTCTTTTGGAATTGATACGGACTAGTTGCCGAAGAAAAATTAAACGATCTTCCCACAAACAATTCCGGATTCGCCTTTTTCATATAAGATTTCATCATCACAGTTTTAGCTGTACCTTGCTCTCCTATCAAAAGTACGGCTTTGTCTTGCTTCGCTATCAACTGTATAAGATAGTCGATACGAACATTATCGACGATCGGTATCAAAATACTAGAGTAATCCGGTGTACTGTATTCAGGGTAAACATAATTAGTAACAATCGTATCCCAATGTTCCCATTTCCCTTTAGTTGTAACAAAGAAATCAAATACGGTAGTATTTCTATGTACGGCTGATGTTGGTATTTGTAAAACGTCTGATAGACTTTCTTTGAGGTAAAAATCGAATTTTTCTCTATCTTCGCTATCCAAAAATGCACCGAGACCCCATGTCAGTGCAAAAATATATGTTTTATGTAAATGTTCTGCAGTATACAAAGGAATCTCTTCAACTTTATTATCATCGCCTCCATCCTCATCGACATCTCCGGTAGATTTCGAAGTTGCCGGATCATCTGTAGGTTCTACTTGTGGAGGTATCAAGCCTTCGAGTAAACTCAATATTTGCAACGTTATATTGCACTGCAACACTTCCATGCTCATGTGTAAATTTTGTGAGACCCACGTGTAAACTTTCATGAAAGTTTCATCGAATAATTGTGTGAATACTTCGACTTCTCTAGGTGATCTAGATTTCAACCATGCTCTTAACACTAAAATGATAATAATTTAATATTTTATAAACGATAATGAAAATTCAAATAGATTTTAAATTACCTGGATTCCAATCTAATCCCGAAGAACTCATATAAACCATACCGTTTCTAGAAACAGTAGCAGGTGAAGCATTGTCGATGTTGTGAGGTTCAAAAATAATTTTGCAAGCAGGCGACATTGTCAAACGATCGCCATTGGCCAATGTCAAAGTTTTATTGTCGTCAAGTACTGAATTTAAATTTTCAATCCATATACTGTCAACGGGTCCATCAAGAACGAGCCAAACATTGTCTCCCGGTTTTAATTTCAAGGTTTTTCGCCAAAGTGCTGAAAATATACCGTCAGTCCAATCGTTTGTAGCTACATCTAATCTTCCGAACATTTGAGATGCTGTTATCGCTTTTGGATTCATCCTCATCTCTCTATAAATTGAATTTGAATAAAAACAACAAATTTTATTTCAGTGGCAGAAACCAGATTCGAACAAACCTATGGCAATTGCCGATTTGTGTCAAAGCCATCATAAGTGTATGTATACAGGTTGATTTCCCTGCTCCTGTTGGTCCCAAAGTCATTATTCCATGACGCACTCTTTGAGTTTCGTACAGCTGAATACATATTTATATTTAAAATAATATATTTTTTTAATGTATGATTGATTTAAGTACCTGAATTAGTTTTAAAATCCAAGGTGGATGACACACGAGACCAGACTTTTCGACTTGTTGCTGGATCGCTTCGTCGAGTTCTGGATATGATGTTTTTTCCAAAGCTTGATTCGGAAACAGATCGGCGACCAACGAAATGAAAAGTGGTTCATCTTCGTCTATCAGTTTAGACAAATTCATGTCCCTCAACACCCTCATAACGATGGTGCTTTCATTATCTTTTGAATTGACACGTTTGGCTGCACCCAATGTTCTCAATACGGACAAAATATTACGCAAACCGAAATCATAGTGCACCTATTAAAAAATATACGGTTTATTTATTTATTTTTTATTATGTGTATGAAATTTATGAGTTGCCTGTTTAGTCAACTGTTCTTCGCATAGTTTGTATAATGTATAAAATTTTCTCGCAAGGGTGATGTTTTCCAAAAACCCACAACTGGCCAATTTTACTCTGATAATAATTTGTCGATCAGGTACCATCATGGCTACGGTTCTGAATTGAATTTTCAAATTTTCTGGTAGTTCTTTACGTCCAGCATATCCAGGATTCTATCAATATAAACATATGATACATTTGAATATTTGAAATTGAAAAAAAAATCATATATTCATACCATTGTGATGAAAATTCCGAATTCTGGACACATATCAACTATGTCACCATCAGTGAACGTGAAACTCTTTTTTTTGTCTTTTTTCGCGGTAAGAACAACAGCCACTTGTTGAGCAGCCACAGACAGTACAGGTAATTCGATCCTGTTGAATTCATCAAAACATCCCCATGTGCCTGACTGAGATAAACCTTTATAAATGCGTCCCAACCCCCTGATAGATATGATATATTTTTCAATAATTTTTATTTTATTATAATTTTACGTTTCAGTACTGTATATATAACCTGTAATCCATCTGATCGGAACAGTTGAATACAACAACGTATTTGGCCAAAGTTTTTCCCATATCTTTCACAGTTTCAGTCTTGCCAGTTCCTGCCGGTCCACAAGGAGCACCTCCCATACTCATGGCCAAAGCTTGCGCTAATGTTATATAACATCTGAGGAAATAAAATGTTGAAATGGCCGATTATAATTATTACTAGTACAAACTAACAATTAATATTAATACCTATCAGTGAGAGGTGTGATTACGAGTCTGTCTGTGCAACCCAAATATTCATTTTGATATGCAAAAGTTACGTCTGTTACAGATATCCATGTTTTGTCAGCATCTTCTTTAAAATAAAACCGACATTGTTTCAACCATTCGAAATCAGTTGCCGAACGAATATTCATACGGCACTAAAAAATAAATAAATCATAAATTCGGTTTTCTTCAATAATATAATCGACTAAATCATGATTGTGGCTAACGAGTGTATCAAATATATCCCTTTGATGGACATGTATCGTAATGAGCGTTTCGAATTTGACTCTTTCTATCTTTAACAAATCTCTTGTGGTTTGATCGATGAGCGTATTGAGCAATTCCAAGAAACGATTGTTCGTTTCAGCCATAATTTTT
Source organism: Hydropsyche tenuis (assembly GCA_009617725.1). Taxonomy (NCBI): domain Eukaryota; kingdom Metazoa; phylum Arthropoda; class Insecta; order Trichoptera; family Hydropsychidae; genus Hydropsyche; species Hydropsyche tenuis. The sequence goes on along the minus strand of VTON01000172.1, from coordinate 176,302 downwards.
TTATCTTGCCTAGCTTGTGATAAAGCCAATTCTGCATCACGTGTCCAAATCATTTGAATTCCTAGCAATCCGATCTGTAAATATACACTTATTTTTTATAAATTTTCAAATAGCTTTTCAATCCACATAAAAATTTGATCAACTTGAGCAGGCATTTTGTCTAAGAAGGCTAAAAGAGAAAACGTCGGATCTGCAAGAGTCGTATGAGCCGTCCTTATGATGGCATGCAAAGATGCTTGAGAAGCAATCAGCAAAGCTCCCAACCAAGTCTCAACAGAACCTTCAGCCCTTACAGCTCGTTCTAAAGGAATTTCCTCACCCTCCGACGAAACCACTGCCAACATCTTATTATATTCTAAAACATTATCGAATAATAAAAATCGTAATAAATTCAAAATCAATATCTACCCGATAAGAATTTACCAATATCGTGAAATTTGACATAACGCGTGTTATCAAATATAGACAGAAGATGGTTTTGAATTGTGTGCGAATCGGATGCTTGGCCAAGAATTTCAAGAAGTGCCGGATCTGATACGAAGAAAAATCTTGGAAACATAGTACGTTTTTTCTCTAAATAACCACTGAGAGACTTTTGGCATAATTCTAATTGTTCTTGTAGATGAGGCAAGAGTTGTTTGAGGAGATCGTCACCAACACAACACGAAACTACTCCGGGTGTTTCGTGGGCTCTTTGCATTATCTTTTGCCATGATTTGTCGATTTTCGAAAAGCGTTTAGCTTCTTTGGGCAATTGCTTTGCTATGTCGCCACCGACAAACACAGCTTCCAAATAAACCCACATGTTTTGGACCAACAGCCAACGTTCCAAGATCTCGTTTGTATTAGATAAATCGTATACCCATTGTTGGATTTGCTTGCGGAACGGAGCGTTATATCTAATAATTGAATATAGGATTAATTTTGTGAGATGTGTTATTTGATTAGTTAGAATTTTTATCATTTTTATAGAAAATTACCTATTTGAAAGCAATGAACCTAACACCATTAGACTGTCTTCTAGTTGGCCGATAGTTTCAGCTGTGGTATCACCTCTGAGCAAAAGCTCACCTCGATTATTGAATGTCATGAATGTGAGTTCATGTACTGACCATTCGTTGGTGACTTGTCTAAGTTTAGCTTCGATATCTTTTTCCTTCATAGCTGATATACAAATATCCTTGAATCACAGAAACAATTGTATAAATGAATATATTACTTAACTATAATGACACAATAAATTTTTCATCGTTTTACTTCAATATCTTCTTTAAACGGTAATAGTGGGGCTTCTAATATATTTTTGAGGCAAAATCCTTCACTTTCCAATTCGAAATTGTAATTTGTGACCTCCATTATTCTTTGCCAATGACGAGCTTTCATCGCTTTGTTTGCCATCAACTCGAGAAGAGGACACATATCGTTAAAATCATCTATGGTTTTCTTTAAAGCATGAAAAGCTGGCCATTCTTTCAGACTGAAATATATAAAAACAATCATATTAAATAACAGATCATAATGTATCTAACAATATGAAAATAATTTAATGACCCTTTAGGAAGTTTCCGACATCTATTTTGGAATTCCATAAGTTCGTTATTAATTTCTTCAATATTCACCTCTCCCCATGGTATATCATAATAACTGCTAACTCTATCAATAACATCATTATACAATTTATACAATTTCTGTAGTAAGTTCAATTCTTTACGTATTTGCGCCAATTCGGGATATTCGGTATGGGGCAAACCGAAAAGTTCTTCCCCATTTTGATAAGTTTGCAATTTTCTCCACATGCCATCGAAGCGATTCTAAAATCAAAAAATAATTAACAAACAATTTGAAACGATAGAAAAATTATGAGAACACAATACTTGGAACAAGATGAGTTTGTCGGAAGCTTCCCTGGGAGTGAGACCTGGCTGCATAGGTCCAGCATGTCTGTATTCGTGACAATATCGAACACTGTCTTCTTTGAATCGACGAAGACTACCAGCTAAATCACTTTCTAATTGAGGTTGTAATGTTAACAAGGAAACGTGAGAGCCTAAAGCACGAGCTTGAAGACGCTGCCATGTATCACGGAGACTATCCACTTGTTCGGTATCTTCTCGCTCGACTGATAACCAATATCTTCCCATTATATTAAAAGCTTCCTATAATTCAATGAAAAAAATTAAAATTACAAATTTTTAAATTAGTTAACCGTCATGATTGATGTTATATGAAAGTGGTGTATATCTCAATTTTGAAAAAAAATGTTTAAAAAAGAGGATATCCATGTTAATTAAATTGTAAAAAACACTGTTTCAGTTGAATTTAATCTCAATTTTTTTTAATTACTACTTTTAAATTTGATATATGTTAGCTAGACTCTTGGAAAAGAAAAGCATGTTCATCACAGGCCAACAGTATTTTTAAATTGGTGGTTTCTGAGGTCACTTTTTGAGGACGCTCGAAATCGTCGATGATTTTTTTTGGATGATCGAATTTTCAAATGTATGATTCGATAGAAAATATAAAATTGTATTGAAGAATATCGAATAATAATGTGAAAGAATTTAATACTTCGATTGGGTCTATCTTCAATTCCATGTCGACTTCTTGTTCACGTATTTTTTTCAATGTTTCCATTATCATTCTAACATCATCTAAATCTCTAATGGGTCGTTCTAATTTTCTTTCCATTTCGTTCATGACCGCGTATACGTAGTCCATTTCTCTTTTGTATTTTTTTCTCATCGCTTGTCCAATCTTATGGGTGCTGTCTGAAATGTTGAAATAATTTATCGAAACATGATATATTTTTTTATTATTGTATAATAGAAAAAAAAACCACGAACTTTTAATTTCTGTTAATAAACCAAATTTGAGTTTATCAGTCGAAACGACTAAACATCCACCGAAAACATGCATTTCAGATTCAGTCGATAGCTTTGTTTCAAGTTCGCTATGTCGTCTCAAAGAAAGTTCAAAATCTGTCAAATTAGAATTGAGAAGCTCACGCAAAGTTTTCTCGTTTTTCCATAAATATTGATACGGTCTCCATTTTTTGATGAAATTTGTCAACTCCTAACAAAAATAACGTGTACTTAATAACATTAATACATTCGCAATCGATTTTAAAACAAAGTAAAATACCTGTTTAACATTTTGAGTACAGACAGAAAGCAGCGAAAGAATCTTGATCACTTCTTTGTTTTCCATGACTTGACTATAGAAGTTTTTCTGTTGATAAGGAAACGTCGGCTTTTCCTCGGAAGCCAGCTTGTAGAGTCGTCTCCTCCTTGTCCTGGAGTCCTCGAGAATCTTGGTCGTCCTGAAGCCACCTCCAGCACCAACAACCTGGTGGTCGAGCCGGGACACAACGTCTAGAAGCGCTTGGGAGCCTTTGCCGGCGATCCTTTTCCAACTAATCCTCTGCTATACGGAGGCAGTTGGAGGAGGTAAAGGGCACATAGTTGCAGAGGACAAAAGCGTGTATGGGACATGCAGTAACAACAACAATAACAACGACAAAAACAACAACAATAACAACAACGACAAAGGACATGCATTTCATATAGAAGGCATATTCACCGGTGTAGATTGGATTCGGGTCAATGCCAACACACATTTGAGATTTGAGACACAACAACAGTACAACAATAACAGACAACGACACGAAGGAACGCGCGGGAGGAAAGAAAAAAAGTTCATTGTTAGTGCATTAAGTTTACAGACGATGCATATAGTTTTTTTTTAGATTTGATACAATTCGGAAACTGGTTTGATTTGTCTCATTTTCGGAAACTGGTTCGTTCTTAGTATATGTGTATTTCACGTATGTGAAACATGCTGGATTTGAATATGTGCTATTTGTGAATGAGTTTTCAACATTTTCGTTTGAAATATTCGCATGAAAAATCATCGGTTTGCTGTACAGCGACATTGTGCTGGATATTTGTGCTTTGATTGAAAAATTAGGACTATTTTTTTTTTTAAATTAAATTTTTCCATAATTCAACAATATTTACAATGAATATTTTGTCATATCCTTATGTTCAAAATATTTTTCAAATTTTTCAATGAATCGACAATTTTAATTTTAATTAATTTCGTGTAAAAATGTATTTTTTATAAAGGTCAAAACCTGCGTCGGTTTTCCACCAGTCCATTGAGCAACCCCTTTAGCAACACCTGTGATATTTTTTCCCGCCAAAATAAGCGCTTCTTGAATTTCTTCTATGCTCGGACGTATTGAGACATTGGGTATCATCAAAGTAGCTTGCAACAAAAATACCGGTTTTTTTGCTATTTCTACAAAGTAATATTCATTATTAGTATCTTTAAAATTAATCAGTAGACTAACAAAATTCTGAATTTTTGTAACAACCTTCAGGATTATCTGGATCTATTGTAAATTTTCTTTTCAAAGCATCTAAAGATATTCTCGTCACTTTGATAAGAACATCAATAACTTTTCTGCTATAATATCTTCTCATTTCACCGAAAGCATTTCGAACCATATCCTATGAAATTTGAAATATTTAATTTTCAATCTCATTTAAAACATTAAGCTACTTATAAAGCATTGAAATCTCATAGCTTAACATGAAACGCACACAATTCATATAAAAAGTAAAACACGCTATTTATGCTTCGCAATTAAAACCATTTGCAAATATATATCATTTGTAATGTGAACCTGCATTCCCTTTGACAATCCTCCACCAGGCGTTGAAAGAAGGGTATGCGGATTGTCAAAACATTCCCAAACAGCAGACCAATCTTGCTGTTGACTTGCAGAACCTGCATCATCAGCATTGGTTCCATCCATAGTCCCTTGATTATCATCTATTAAAAAAAGAAAAGTGTTATGTTTTTCATTCAGTGTTTCAGATTTTTTAAATTCAAACTCCCACCGTCGTCCATCATGAAATCGAAATCTGGTGGAATATCTTCAGTTTTGAACTGTTGAGCTGCTTTCTTCACTAGGTCTAAGACTTCTTCTACTGCTTCTTCCACCATCAAGCTTTTTCTGTTTAGTTCTAATGCGGTATTTCTATAATAATTTCGAACATTTTCAGACGTACTTTTATGTGATAAATTATTAAAAAAATATTTAAATTTACCTGCAAGATGCTTCCGTTTTTTCAATGAACTCTCCAATCGTCCAAGGATCATCATCTTAAAACAAAAATTTTCCAATATTCATCATGATACAACCTCAATATCTGATATAAAAAAAATAAATACCAGGTAATGCATGAGGACACACATCCCTCATTGACGCAATGACCAACAATACTCGATTGCAGTACACATCGTGGACTCTTTCTACCAATTTCGAAAAAGCCGAAACTGCTCCAGCTGCCCTCGTTGCGAAGGTCCTCCATCCTCCTCCAGCCCAAGCTCCTTTATTCTCTAATCCTGGTCGAAGAAGAGCAGCAACCCTTGCCACTTGAGGCAACAGTAATGGACGGACTTCAATTTTCACACAACTCACAGCGGCTACGAACTCTTCAATCACTGACTGGAATGATAATTATGAATAAATTATTTCAATTTAATATTTCTAATTAAATTTCTTACCTGTAAAGTATCGTTGACGAGTACAAAGTATTCTCTTTTTGCATACAGCGCTTGACACATTACAGGAAGATCAACTTCCATTTTGATGAGACAATCTGATTCCCTCACTAATAATCTGACTGTTCTATCTAGATTCACTTTCACTTTATTCGTCTCTTCATCCAGTGTAAGAAGAGTATTATTTAAACTATCATCAGCTTCCCATACCTAAATATCGATGATTATTATTATATATAAACTATTAGCAGCTTAAACTTTTCGATATAATACATACATTTTGATTAATCCATAATGCTTTCATATCATTTTCGTATGTTTCTAAAGTGGTTTTTACACTCGTATATTTTCGCAATAAATCTGACGTAGCTGGTAGAGATCTTAAAATCACATGTGCTGAAGCCTGATCGATTTGTTCGGCTAGATTTTTCCTCAAACAGCGACACCATTTTATTCGACCTGATAACACATTTCACTATGAATTATTTTTATGGAAAGATAATATTAAAAATAAATCGTACCTGCAATCGGAGGAAAATTCCTAGGAATGGGCGGATCGTCTTTCTGTCGTTTGTACAATTTCAAAATTCTTTCGACTTCATGCTCGCAATATGCTAATACCCTGCCATATTTTTCGTCTAGTTTTGTCAATGGAATTTTTTCACTCACCTGAAAATTTCATATATCTAGTTTTTCTTTATTTAAAAAAATATATATAACATTTTTTTTATTAAACCTTTTCGAATCGGATCAAAAACTTAATGCCTTGTGGAGTTTCCCAAACGCTAGAAAAGTTTTCTTCTATACATGTTCCTATGCTTTCTTTCAATTCATTAGTTCTGAGCATAAATGTATCGAAATCATTATCGAATTCAGTGTTTCGATGATCCAAATAATCATATTGTTTAGTCGTAACCATTGACTTTGCTTCTTCGAACGTGGCCATGGCACTCTCCAAATCTAAAAATAATAGCATTTTATATCATATTATTATTATATTAAAATCATATTAGATCTTATCTTACCTTCTCCAAGCAAGAGGCCTTCCATTCTTTTAGCAAACAACTCATTATAATCATCGACTAAATCAAACATCGAAATTATTTTCCCTAATCGCGAACAAAACGTATCGAATTTTCCGAACACGTAATTCTCGGAAAAACCAAATGGTTGTGTTTCGGGTAAAAATGTCTGAGATTTAATCAACAGATAAGTGTTGCGATATATTTGATTAAGTTTGATACAATTCTGAAGTTTTTCCTTGACTTGTGCTCTATCTTGCGACCATATTGTTTCTTTCCCGCGCGAGGTTATATATTGCTTACAAGTTTCTATCATTTGATTAGTGATCTAAAAATTCGATTAAAAATAATATGTAAATAATCAACATGATTTTACTAATATGATTACTCACCTTGACCATGAGCGAAGATGTCCTTTCTGAAGTATTATAAAATTGAGATACACTATGTATCAACCTGACGGTCTGTAAAAGATTCAATATGGAATCTTTCATTTTTACAGGGTCATCCAAATATAATGAATGACAACATTTTTCCATCGCTTGTATAAACTTAGCATTATCTCTCGCTTCGTTGTAGCAAAATGTCATTTTGTGATCAGTTTCTTTCCACTGCTTGATGACTTTTGATTGCGTCATTTGAAGGCACATCAGCGTCATTTGTACTTCAGGATGCTAAAAATATCGATTTATTTTAATTGGGATTGAATTGTATTGTATTTTCTAAAATCGATATGATTAGACATACTTGCACGTGAGATACTAATTGCGAAAATTGTGCTCCCCTTTTTTTCCAATATTCAAGTTCGTCTTGAGGTCCACTTGAGTCTACTTCACGTCTCAACTGTTCACTTTCCATCAGTACCTTGATCGATCAAATTGTTATATTTATTGATATTTAATAATAAAGTTAAATTTTAATTGATCAAACTCACTTCCATGACTTTTTTAATCCATGCAGAAACTCTTTGTTCAAGAATTAATACTTCTTCAGGTTTTTTAGCTAATTGTTTTATACTTTCGGCTCCGTCTAATTTAGCTACCACAGTTTCACCATCTTCGAAAATATTCTTTTCATCGCATACTTCTTCACAAACTTTCCGAAATATATAATACGATTACACATTTTACCGAAGTAATTTTTTTAAAGCGAATAGTTGTATAATACCTTTTAATGCACTACAAAAAGATCGAAGTCCAGGAAGCAATTGATTTTTAACCATCGGACATTTGCCTTCTTCATCATCTCCTTCAACACTAGGATGTGCTAATGCTTCCATATAAACACATTCCATTATTCTTTCAATACCTGTCACCATACCGACAGTTTCGGCATCTAATATACCACAAAATCTACAAAAACAATCAGTATAGCATTGCAATCACAAAACCGAAATTTGAAAAGTTCTCAGATCATACAAATCTTTTTGGAAACCCTCCTCCGGAAGTTGCTTGCTGATATTGATCCGGAACATATAAATACAAACACCGACAAAAGGAAAATCCCATCCGTCCGAAAGGAACAATTTTTTCTTATGATGATCCGAATTTCCCGCCTCTCCCGTTTCTTGAGCATCTTGATAAAACCATATGAGTTTATTCCTCATATGCGGCAAGAATATTTGATTGATTTCGTCGAGCTGCGGCACAAAAACGACGAAATTGGTTCAATTGAATATTTTCTATCACTTTTTAAAATTATTTTTAATATTGTACCATATTTCCCTCGAATACGTGATCCATAATTTCGTGTCTTGGTAAACCTGTGCCATCTATTAACAATTGAAATGTGAACTCTAAACGAGGGTCCATTTCGCCCCTGCGAGCTTTCCTCTCGCATTCTTCTCTTCTTTTCTAAATATAAAAAATATTATTTAAAATAAATTATCATATAAACAAGAAAATTGATAGTTTTTTTTTTATTATATGAATGTGTTAAAACTATATAAAAAAAATCACCAAATTATCAATTTATGAACTTGTTACATTTTTATCCGATTAAAACAAATATTTTTCACTGTTACATATATTCATAATACAAAATACATACATACAAAAAAAAAACATGGATTTCAACTAAAATAATTTCGAATACCATCAAAATATCCATAACATCTTCGTCGGACTCATCGCTGGAGTCGACCCCCGGTTTCACTCCGCACACGAACATTTTCAGCGATTGTCGTATAAATTAGGCGAATACGAAAATATGGTTGTTCATTAAATGACGAGGATCCGGATCATCGTGTGTTCGTGTAGCCATCCGCAATCGGAATGACCCGTTCAAGTTAAGACCGGGGCGATAATATCACGACGCGCCGTTCTCCTACAGACTAGGCCAGAAATCTTGTGTCTTTTCGTGAAAATGCGGGGTGTGTAGGAAAACATTGTTGTGGTCGGATCGAGGTTGGGTATTGTTGTTTGTTGTTGTGTGGGCTTTTGTGGATGGTAGTCGAAGCTTATTGTTAGTGTCGGTAGTTAGATATTTGGTGGGTGAAATTTTATCGCAAAATCATTTGTGGAAAATGGGATTGATTTGAAATCTTAATCGAAGAAAGAGTATTTGATGGTTCGGCGATGTATAATACTGATGATTCTGTCGGTTGATTGTTCATTACTTAGTGAGTAGTATGAAGTTGGCTTTCGGACTTGATTGGTAAAATCGATCGGATCGGATCAATGAAATTGAAAATGATTTTTGTAGGGAGTGCAAAAGATTCAAAGATAATATCATGTTGAAAATATGTTAAAATTTATGATACGACGAAGATAACAAAAAATTGTATAGGCTGCATGATGATTTCAAAAGGGTTATTATTTCTTAATTAATCATCGATTTTCTAATCATCTACACCTGTACAGTTCCACAACCAAAATTGCACACCACTATAACATTTCCATACCGCAAAATCTCGATCCTTAAACTAAAAGTGCAAATTTATAAAAAAATACCGTAACCCTGTAACCTTATTGATAATAAGTCCAGTAGGAATAGTGTTAAACAAACAAAAATTTCGAATGTACAAAAAATACCTTAGCCCAGTTTACTGATTGTGAGATAGAAAATAGTCTAATCAATCATCAATTCAATTCCATATTAACCCCTATTGCTAAACAAGACTTACAAATGACAAGATTTCTATTACATAAGATCTCCATATAACAAACGAAAAGTTCGAACATATAAAAAAGACTTTGTCACAATTTACTGATTGTGATACTGAAAAAAAATCTAATCAACTACCAATTCAATTTCCTATTAACCCACATTACTAAAACAAGACTTGCATACAATAAGATTGCGATTACATAAAACCTCGATCTTTAAACAAACCAAAAAGTCCGAACATATAAAAAAGACCTTTTCACAAAGTTTACTGTAACAAAAAAATTATAATCAACCACCTACTTCAACCTCCTATTAACCCCCAGCACAAAAACAAGACCTGCATACACCTATAGCATTTTCAAACCATAAAACCTCAACTTGGCATGGCTTCGAGCCATTGCAAGGCGCAGGAACGAGCGGAATGTCGCGAAAACAACTCAACGTCGAATAAATCTGCACGGGCGTTTCGCGACAATGAAACTTTGCACGAGCCACCCACCCAACCACCCACTCAACCACCCACAACAACCCAGGATCGAACGAAGATGGCTAAAAGGCACGAGCTTGGCTGAATGGATGGCTAAGTCGTATGTCTAAATTTTTCGACGGTGTCGGGTCGGCGTCTAAATCAAACGAGGCTTTTTTCCCTTTCGGGTTTCGTGTTTCGAATGGGTATTATTTTTAGTGTGTGTTAAGTTAGCCTTTGATGTGTCGATAGTTTATTTTTATTGTGTTGTATATTTGTCGGGTGTCTGCGGTGAGGATTAATCGGTTGAAGTTGAGCGATGCGCGATTGGATCAGTGGGTGAGTGTTGATTTGAGATTTTTGGTTGAAACATTCAATGCTTTTGAGCGGAGGATTATTTTTGTGAGATATAATCGGAAAAATCTGAGTTTTCAATATATTATGGTGACAACATAATAAACAAGTTTAGAAAATTTAGAAATTAAATTCATCGATGCAGATCATGATTCGGAATTACATATATTTTTTTTATTATTATCGTCGTATTGATGCATAATCTGTTGTAAAACAATTTCTTATTATTACTCAATATGTAAAATTTGAAAAGTCAAAAATAGAAATCCTCGCAAACGTCCTCAAAATACACGATAAATAATTGTCAAATAACTAAACGATTAACGAATACATTCAAAAAGACTAAACCTTTCAACACGAAAAAGAAAAAAAATGTAATGACAAACATAATACAAACTCCCAGCACAAACTTTCAAATATTAAAAAATTTAAAATTCGCCAAACTTCCATGTCCAAACATCATTAGCACAAGACATTTTGGGATATTGGATATCGCCGAAAGCGACCCAATACATATTTTATCGCGTTCGATTAAATATTATATGTTACGGTGAAACGGCTCGATTTACGAACGACGTGATATTTCGTCTATTCTTACTCGCATATTTATATAATAAAACGATAAAATATCCTAGAAAATAAGTTTTTCTTTATCCAGACACAAAACTATTGTGATAAATGAGCTAGACGGCCAATCTGTGGTGTCCAATCCACGAATTTCATTCATGCGCGAATAATTTATAGATCGCGTGATAAATCGTTGAAAAATCGGAACGTGTTTCAAAAATATTTTTTATTATATATATATATTTTTTTTTTTATGAAGAAGACAGTACCTCGATGCGATAGCGCTTTCGTGTCGTTGCATTACGAGAAAAGTTAATTTGATTAGATAAGTTTTTTAGCGAAGGTAAAATAAATCGGACCTGTTGTTCTTTCGTAGAAAATTGTGGAAAAAAGGTGAACTGGATGACGTTCGATCGTTTTCTTGGAAACTTTCTTTTGTAAGCATGTGCATGTCTATATGCACTAAAAATTGTCATTCGGACAAATTAGGGCTAATCTTCGAGGTGACGATTTTTTTTCATATGAAATGATAATTACACAATATGCTGCGTCGAAAGGAAAGTTTCAAATCATCAATTTCGTAATATGCAAGTTGGCAAGTTTCACACGCAATCGAATAGACTCAATACATATTAAATATTTAAAAATAATAAATATACTTTTGTGCAAAACAAAAAACTCTCATGTGCATAATATAATAATACGAGTAATTAATACAACGTGCGAAGCTTTACAAACTACAATATAATAGAACTCAATGAAATTGATGAAGTTAGAATCTAATTTAGGGGCCAACAACCTTTTGATTGTGAGTAAAATATTTCAGTTTACAATTTTTTTTTATTATGAATGGATGGAAACTTTATTTAAATGAAATTATTAAGGAAAATTTAGTTTGATCGTTACTATAGCAGGTACCGGCAAACTCTGGCCCGCGGGCCAAATCCGGCCCGCCGCCTGTTTTTAATCTGGCCCGCGGATTAATATTGCTTTTTCATGAAAAATTAAATACATTTAAAAAAATTAGAATCAATTTAGAAATTTTCATCCTCGAAAAATATAGTAGATATATGTATATATTTTTTAATTTATCGTTAAACTAAAATTACAAAAGCGTTTTTTGGGTTTTAACCTTTATACAAGCAAAAAACATTTCCATATTTCATAACCCATTTAATTTTACAATTGAAGAGCTTCTGTCAGACCTCAATTAGAAGTGATTGTTCTCCAAAATTATGTATTTTAGATAATTTTCTGGCCCTTTCCAAAAAAGTTTGCCGACCCCTGCATAGACAAATAGACTGACGGAAAATGGATAATATTATAGCTATTATTTTGATTATCGGCAAATATTTTATATGTTATTTATTACCAAAGAAAAAACCTATTATCCCGTTTCTTACTTTTACCTCAATCAAAATAAAATTTAAATAATGTTATCGCGGATACCGAAATGCCAACCACTGAACCAGATAATACAAAGTTCATTTTTCATACACCCAATACATACTTTATCACTTCATTAACATCACATTTACTATTAGAGCAAATTTTTTCTTCACACTCAACTTTCCAACTCGTCCAAATCCAAAACATCTCCATACATCAAAACCATCCTCACCACAACTACCCCTCACCCCGCGAACTCCGCCAACTGATCGAACCCATTTGACTTTCAATCATCGAATTAAAGAGCACGATCCACAATCGGAACGCGATCCTCAATTTGATTTCCAATTTACAATTATGTCGCCGAGTGTATTTCCATTTTAACGACTCCGGAACGAGGACGTCACAGACCCTCCTTCTAGGCCAGAACGTGCGTGACTTCCTGTGGAAGGTATCAATTAAATTTCGACTTTACGACCAACTCGGTCGGTAATTCCGTTTTAATTTCTGGTACGTCCGCATCAATCACCTGGGAATCGATTGCCGCGATGGCGAAATACGCAATGGTGAATCGCATTGGCGATGGGGGCCGTTTATGGTGCGGATAAGAAAGGTGCTTGTTTGGTTTTGTGGGGGTTTTGTGTTGGGTGGTTGTGACCGTTCGTCTATTGATTGTGGTGTGTGTCGCTTAACTTCGGGAGTCGGTGCGATTTGATGGAACTGGTGGTTGATGGAATGTTTCGTTGGAAGTATGATAGGAAATCAATATTGTATATGAGTTGTTAATTGTTATATCGTTTATAAAATAATATAGGTTATACCGTGTTTTTCCAATTATAAGACAGGCAGAGTCGGTAAGCAAAACATGCGGCGCATCGGGGCGCCGACCAAAAGGGGCGCCAAAAAAATCTTTTTATCAATAAAATGTCTACAATTTATTTTAAAATGTAAATCAGAACTACAGTTAAGAATCGCACTGTTTTCATATTTCATTCGTTCATGGTAAACACAACGTAAATAATGTATTTATGGAGGTTTCGTTCGAAACTTACAATAAGATTTGAAAGTAACTTGAATAAGTACGCAATAACGCAGGTCAAAGTTTTTATTGGTGGATTTTGTCGTCGTGAAAATAATTCAAAATCTGAGAAAACAAGTATGTATGGAAAATAAATTCTACCTACTTTTTATGACGGTTGTGAATATTACGTTGTTTGTAAGATGCCATTTGCGTGTAACATCGGAGCGCCGGAACCCCTAGAGCCGGCTCTGAACACAGGTCTTATATTAATTTTGGTACCGAAAAACGCACTAGGACTTATGTATTTTCGAAGGTAGTCATAATTTTTTCATACATAACGTTTTATTTAGAAATGGAAATTTATTGTTTTATTAGTAAATATAAAATATCACACAGGTACATTTAAATACTTATGTATTTGAATACAAATTAATTACATTTAATCAAAATATTATGAAATTCAAATAAAAATTATGTTATATTAAAGGAAATTTCAAATCAACGTGGCACCTTTCTGGTTGATTGTTTGAGATGCATTACTCATAAATATAATACAACAGTTTCGTCTATTGCAATTAACATAACATACATATGTAGCAAAGTTCATATTTATTTTCAAAAATTTAAAAATTTGATTAATTCGGAAAACGAATAAATATTTTTCAAAAAAAACACAACACCAAAAGCATTCGAAACACAAAAAAAATAAATTAATTTCGGTATATTAAAAATTTACAGGTTAATTGCTGATCTGTTATTTGGATTATTTACCGGTAAACTGGTTTACAGGTAATGACATCCCTAAAAAATTCATGAACAAATATTTTAGAAAATCAAGACTTTTTCTTGATCACTTTTTTCAACCTTTTTATTTGAAAAGATAACTCAAGAGATCGAACATCAAAACTATTGAATTATCTCAGGTTAACAATGCACATTTTTCACCATTAAAAAAATCATATTATTATTTATTCTACTTAAAAAACACACTCAAAAACGACTAAAATAAATCTGAAAATTTACAAAAAAAAACTTCCACCATTAAAAAAAAAACAGATCCCTCACCATGCAACTGACAAGCTTCGCCACGAACTGCATCGCTGTTTTCCACTTTGAAGTCGAATCGCTACTAGCCGCCATCGGAAAGCCAGAACTGTCCCAAAACTTGGAAAAAATCCGAAAAATCCCACTACGTTTTAGCGTATGTGTGTATATCAAATGGTGACAACCGGTGACGGAGCAGACGCGCGGAATCGCACCACCGCCGCAATACTGTTACCACGCACTCGTGATAACTCCAACTGACCCAAAACCGCTGAAAACCGCTGAAAACTGCCGAAAATTGCGTGTAATTGCCCTTCGGCTAATTGGAAACTTGGCAGACACGCGTAAATGTCGCGGCGATTGATGGACGTTGCAATTGGCCCGTTTCGTTTGGCCCCCGATCGCCGTTTTCGGGGTTTTATTTGGTGTAGTGTTATCGTTTGGGGACGTGGAGTTTCGTTTGGGTTTCGCGAACTTTGTTTTTGTTTGGAAAACGAAAATCTGATTTATGGGCAGCCGTCACAGTATGTAATGCGCCGAATGGCGAGTGTTCAGTTTCGCCATGTGCCGTGTGGTGGTGGTTCGGAATTTTCCGATTCGTTCGAATGTGTTATATTATGGTTTATCTGTCGAGAATGTGTATGTGTGTGGTGCTGGAAAAAAATTGAGAGATATGTCTGGTACGTGTGGTAAAAAGCGTTGTTCGGCGCTTTCGCGTGTTGGAAATGAAATTTTCATATCGGCGATTTTTTTTATTGTTCTGAAAAAGTTCGGTTTATGTATATAAAATGATGCGACGATAACTATGATTCTGTCGTTGATTCCGATGTGGTGACATGTTCTATTATGAACAGGGCCGGATTTTACGAGTATGTTGAAGTCTAGGGCCTTCAAATCAAATGGGCCTCCAAATACGGGCCAGAGAATCGATCGATATATTGTTATTATAATCAACAGTAACACTATGAAAATAAAAAATGTATTATATCAGTCTATTGATGGTCTGGATCTGGAAGTTCCTTGAATTTAGTTGCCTCTAAGCTTTTCAATACAATAGATATATAATATAACACATATTCGAATTTTTTTGATCAAACTTCGAAATGTTCAACAGTTATTAACTATTTTACAGGTATTATAAAGGTCTGTTAAAAGTCTTAAAGAGGTGATTAGTTATCTTATTTGGAACATTTTAAACCAAACATACCTCAGTCCAAAGTATCATAGTTTTCGAGTTATTGTTATTATTTTTTCGATTTTTAAGAAAAAAAATTCAAAATTTTCATTTGCGCACTAATAATATCCAATTAAAAGGTAATATGGTAGTCAAAATTTATTTTTTCGTTTGTTTACAGAAATATTTAATCCATAAATATGAATAAAAATTGTTAAATCAATATAAAACTACCTAAAATACATGATTAGTTATAATAAACTCGCTGAAGCAAAGTGAAACTAAAGTTTTTGGTATTTCTTGTTTAAAAATAAACAATGTGAGTTCAAATAATTTAAAAAACATCTCTGTTTAAAGCCCTTTTGATTGGTGTATCAAACATGCAGATATCTAATCGTTTTTCAAAATTAGAGTTCAAAAAACGAAACCGAAAGACGGAATTTTTGAGCTCTCTACGTATATATCGCTGAGGGCTGGCTGCATACAAAATTGCAGCCCTCAATTTTAAAATGAAGTAGTGAAATGAACTACTCGAGAAATTGAAAAGGGGGGGAGGTTGAAAGGATCTTTCTTCATCTAAATCCGGTCCTGACTTTGAAGGTTTTTGTGAACAATTAAATGATCGAAAATTTTAGAATAATTTAATCAAATGTGCTGTATTGAAATAGAAATTTGTCAAACTCTTGCTTTTCATCAAATAAAACAAAAAAATAATATTTGGTATTCATACAAATCATGCAATAATTTCAATGTATCAGATATGAAATATGCAAGAATATAAAACAGTTCGTATCCATTATATCAAAAAGTTTTGCTACTCTTTTCGCTATTCGATGAAAAAAAACACGTTTATTACGCAAATAACTCTATATCTAGTTTTACAATTAGAAAGAAACAAAAAAGTTACTAGAAATAATACAGAGTAATAAATACAGAATTCGTAATTGTACTTATACAGATTGTACGGTAATAAACTAAAAGATAGCCATCGGCACGCTTTCAGGATAATAAATGTTTTCGTATTTCATTTTTGCGATTCTTTCAATTTCACCAAGCCATATGATTTGAATTGTACCAATTAAAATATGAGAACATTCATTAATACATAAATCATATTGAAAATGATAATTTATTAATATGTTGTTAACAAATAATAAAATAAAACAATTCTAGAAATAAAAATAGAGATCAATATATTTGATCAGTTTTTAAATATTTTTCGGGTCAGTATTACTTTATTTGGCGGTCAGTATAAATAATAGAAATGCTAGTTAACCTAACATTAGCTAGAGAACTAGTATTGAATTGAAAAATTGAATTATATTTAATACAGTCCCAATAAAGCGTGCTTTATCAAAATATTGTAATAAATTTCCGATATTGTAAAAAGTTTTTGTCTATCTGTGCTGTAAAATATATTGTACTTATTAAATGATAGATACTGGCCGCTTAGTATCAATACAAACCATTTAATATAATATAAATGTTTAAATACTAACCACAAGTGAAAAACAGATCAAAAAACGAGAGCCATATAAATAAGGCGATATAAACTCTCATGGCGGCTAATCGATACGAAAAATATTGTACAATATAGATATTTGAACAAAATAAAACCCATGGTCAAAATATTAGATATGTTCAATTGAATGACATTAATTGTAAATACACACGAAATATTAATGACGTCAAATTTTCTCATTGTTTATTTTTGCGTGACAATTATTTTCGCACCTTTGGTGGTCGGTCTCCATTTTTGGGGTTGTCCTTTTTCTGGTGACTGTCAATCAGCACCTTGGAGCCGATCTTCACCAGGGTTTTTCTCTTCTTTTTGATTTTCTTATCGTTTTCCATCTTCGGGGGACAGAGGTTAGAAATTCACGCACGGTTGTTGTCAATGGAAACGCATTTTGAAAGGTTGACAATGGCAACGCGAAAATCGAATAAATATTCGCGTCTTTGTTTACGTATTTCGATCGAAAGTTTTTTGAATATGTATATGTTATCAATATATTTTGGATATGTTCAATATGTTTTGAAAATTGATCGTTATTTATCAGCAATAAATAAAAGTATTTGAGTTTGAGAAATGTTCGTATTTGAAATACTAGGTTTTATATAATTTCGATAGATGGTACTAAAAATTTAGTTTGTGTTTTTGATAATAATATAATTAATTATTTTATTATTCGTTCGAAATATTTTTAGATATTGTACATAGATGGAAAAAGATAAATGTATTAAAAAAAATTATTAAATAAAAAAAATGATTGTTTAATTTCGAAATTTTTTCAATGTTTTCAATACAAATATAAATGGAATACTAATTGATCACGAAATACTTTTTGATCATATAAAATTTATGAAACACTTTAATATTATTTTTGAATATAAATATTTAAAATATCATCGATGACCATTTACATTATTAAGAAAAATATTATTATATATTCGAAAAAATATAATGAATATATTGCACCCACATATTTTGAATTTCCCGCGCCATCTTCACCATCCTAAGCAAACAGTTCAACTAAATCTCGTTAGATGTCCTTAATATTCACAGCACAACAGTTTCCACACATTCCCATAATCACCATTTCATTTCCCAAATAAAAAAAACCATATAAACAATTATAAAAACAACAAAAAATCCACAAACAATAACAACACTAAACTCAACAACTACCCATCAATCACCACCGAATCACCTTATTAAGCTCATCCTCGGTAGCCTGATTGGAAGGCTGCTGCGCTTGCTCCGGAGACGCCATTCCGATTCGAGTTTCGCGCGCTTTTCGCTTTCAGCAAATTTCGCAAACAAACAATACGAAAACCGGAACGTGGCCCATGGCGAAACCAACCCACGCCACAGACCAATCCGCATTAAGCATTTTTCGACTTCCATGGGGGCTTATGGGGGAGGGTAGGGCTCGATTTCTGAGGGATGGGTCTAGGGAAATTTGATAGAGCACGAATCTGCCATAATAAAATGTCGTTAGGTCGCATGGCGCATATACACGCTCGTAATGGCTCGTCTCGATATCGGTGTGTCATTTGTGTTAGGGTGTCCAATGTTTTATTCAATAATATCCTTGTGTGGTGTTGTCGGATGTGAAGGTTTTCAAGTTTATTAAATAGATTTGGGGAAAATGGTTGCTTCTATTTAAACTCATTTTTTATCATCATGTCAGTGTTCGCGCTTTCAAAAGTATTGGAATGGTCAACTCGCTAAGATTTAATTTTTTTTTTCGGAAACTTTGATGATGTTAGAAAGGCTATATGGAGTTTCTTTATAGTAAGTATCTTACTGATAATTAAAGTTGAGCGATCAGTGAATGAATGTGAATGTGTGTTGTTGTTTGTTATTTGATAAGACATTTAGTATTCAATTCTTCTGTAGTTACTTTTCCCTATACAAGTGGCGAAAAAAACTAGAAAATCCGATGATATAAGAAAATATAATATTTAAACTCTTATAATGATAAGAAAGAAAGAATGAAAGAAAAAAAAATTATATTAACACGAAATAAAAATCATAGATAAAGACATGATGCAAAAAGTGCGAAACTCAAACGCTGTTTTTTTATGAAAACTAAAAGAAAAATAAATATCCAATGCATTTTTTAATTAAGCATTATTTCATCAATAGAAAATAATAAAAGCATGAAATAATTCTATTGACTGAAATGAAAAATATGAAAATAAAAGACGGGTTTTTTTTATAGTTCTATTCTTATTAGAAAATTTCGTAAAAATATTTTCTGTCATTTTTGATCTTATTTATTTGTCTAAAAATATTTAAAATGATATTATCCATTATTTATAATTTACTTTGGGTGATAAATTCGTTAATAAATGTATGATATAGGAAAAATATGGGTGGGCAAATATATTTTATTCATAGTGTTCATATTATGATGATCTTCTATTAATGATTTTTGGTTCAATATATTTATATATCATCGACATATGAAGCATATACGATGTTGATTCTAAAAAAATACCATTATTTGTGATAAAAGAAAGGTATTTCTAACAATCTAACAACTAAAAATCCTTCTCGAATCAGATCAACGATACATCCATCTATTAACCACAACATTTTCTATATACGTAGCTTTGACAAAGTTGAACCATTCACTTATTTAGACATATTCAATCAATTTTTCTTATAAAAAATCGATACATATTTTCATTTGAGCCTCTCATTACATGGTATGTTTTTTTTAATGAATGTAATAATTATATACAAAATTAAGGCCACCCTAGTATATTTAAATACTAGAGTTGCATGTTGTCGAAGGCTATATTGCCTACGTTGTTGTTAGGTTGTATTTAAAAGTGTGTATGTGTGTGCGGTTTTGGTTCGCCCAGATTAGCAGTTTATTTGCGGCCCGAACTAACTCGATTTTCTAATACAACGCATTGGCGGAGTCTAAACGATTATTTTAATACAAAAAAATAACTGTTTCTATAATGAGAGTTTATTTTAGATCTCAAACTGCTTTGTTCGATTAACGATTATAAAATATAACTTCAATTCGATTTGTATTATTCCATCTTTATCATATTTCAGTAAACTATTATATTATAACTATTGAGGACAAAGGATAAATTTGTGTTTTAGATAGTCTTATCTTCTTTTTGTTATCAAAGTTTATGTCATATTCATCATCATCATCTTTAGGACAAGGACTGCAGGACAAGGCCTTACCAGACAAATTCGGCAGTCTTATTATATTAAACGTCAATTATTGAAATTGAACAAAATGTAACTGGTTGGTAGATGGGAATATTTTTAGGATAAAATTATTTCAATGGATCGGTTATTAATATTCAAATTCGTCGATAGTCACCATTTCCATTTAAAAACGATTTGATTATTCCATTAACAATTAATCAAGTTAATTTAGAACGCATTAGTTATTGATCATTTAAGTTAATCGATGTATGTGTTACTTTTTTAGTAGATAAACAAAATTCCCGCAAGGATTTTGTATTTAGCTGCTTGAGACTTTTTAATACTTACTTGTTAGAAAAAAAAATCAATTTTCAAATAATATCACGAAGACTTCAATTTCATGTTTGTTATGCAACTTTAGTGTAATCGCGTTTTTTACGAAAAACACTAAAAATCTTACGTTTTTTTTTGAAATATTACACATATGTATACTACACGTATAAGATGCATTTCATATAACAAGTACAATAAAACACAAGAATAAATCACTTCATAAACATCAACAATCAATCCAACACTACTACCAAAATCCATACACAAAACAACTCGAATCAAAACTTTCCCATAGCCAATTCCGCACCGAGCTTTTAATCACGTTTCTAAAACGAAGCCTATAAAAGTGCAGCGTGGCATGCAACACAATGCACTCAAAATCCCAACATTTTCACCGAAAATCCCCACATTTTCAACCAGGCTGTACGTCTTTCGACTGCGACACTGGTTTTTTCAATCCCCGCCATGGGAGGGGACAGTATAAACGGTAATGTGCCTCCGTCACGCGATTTTTATTAGTAACATTTTAATTGAATAAAAGCGCAATATAAACCGCGTGTTTTATACGCAAATAACGTGGGAATGTATCGATTCGCGTTACAGTTCCGCAACTATGTTGGTGCAGCGGAATATCGGCGATTATTGGGTCGTTGTGGTGTGCTATTTTTTGTCTTTGTGAGGATTTATTTGAGTTGGTGAATGATGGTGATTGGATAATATTTGAATGTGGAAAACAATCGGGGTAAATGTGAGTGAATGATTGTGAAATGTGATGTTGTTTTGTATTACAGAATTTTTTTTTAAATTGTTTCAGTGAAATTTATTAAAAATAAATTATTTTTAATGTGTTGTAATATATATTTTTTAAACGATGATTTTTTTAGTATTGTTTTAAGCCATGCTAATTGCGTACAAGGCTCGTATAAACGATTTAGTGCAATGAATAAATAATATAATATGAAGAATGAATTTTGTATGAAATCGGTTTTTCAA
This sequence comes from Hydropsyche tenuis, assembly GCA_009617725.1. Lineage (NCBI taxonomy): Eukaryota > Metazoa > Arthropoda > Insecta > Trichoptera > Hydropsychidae > Hydropsyche > Hydropsyche tenuis. The sequence continues at coordinate 154,576 of VTON01000172.1, read as the reverse complement.
AATATAAATGTTTAAAGAAAATTATGAAAATACATTCACTTATAAAATATAATTGCAATCGAAATAAAAGACTTTTAACAATCTGTATTGGTAAATCATAGAATTCACCGTAATGATTTTGGTAAAAGTTAAAAATTCATGCATTTGTTAGTCTTTTTTAAAATTTTTATTATCTAAATACAGTAAATATTACGATTTATAAATTTTTATACATTTAAAACAACGTACTATGTACATTATACATAGATTGTTCCGGTATCGAATAAAAAAAAAAAACAGTTTCTGTTAAATTAATCTGATATCGAACAAAATCGTACATATCCAAAAAAAATATTGAATATAAAAATCAAATCCATTTCTGAAACATACCACTGACACATTTACGGACTACTTTAATAGAACAAATCACGTTTTAACAATCCGCGATGCGTGCATAGAAATCGTACACGCGAACCTCATAAAAAAATCGGAAACATCCAACCGATACTATACGAATCGACAAAAAATTAAAAAAGCCCAAAACACTCACCCAAACGACAAACCATCACATTCCAAACATCTGCATTCCCTTTATTGATTTTCCGCCAAAAATCCGCCAAAGAAAAAAAATCGGCGCCAAATAGCGCGGCCGACCATTCGAAAATCGGCGTCGGTACTGAAACCGAGGTGTCGGAATCGCGATAAAAATAAAAGCTTGAAGTGGTTCATGGGGATTTTCGTGGGGAGGGATTTGTGTGCTTCTTTGTACCTGTTACCATCCGGAAAGCTCTTACGTAAATGCAGCCGAGAGGGTGCAGAAAGTGTTAACGAAAGTTTCATTTGAACTGTGCCATACAACGAACGGCTCTATTTAGGCTAACTGCTTTCAACTTTTTTTCGGCTCGGTTCTTTGTTGTTTTGAATGGTTTCAGTTTGTGCTCGTTATGGGGATGTTTGTCGTAATCATGTGTGAAAGTTTTGCGGTAATATGGGTTTATTGGATGTTTGCGATTACGTTGATATTTATTTTGAGCAAATCAAACTGTCGGACATAGTCTTTGCGAGTAGTTCAGTTGGAATCCTCTGTTTGCGACGTCAGGCGGCGGTGGACCTTCGTCTGTGTTTGTTACTACGGTTAAAACGAATGGTCTTGAAGATGCTGGAAAATTAAATTTCATCAAAATATACTTCATGATTAAAATATAAATCAAAATATACGAAAAAAGCGCATGGATGGCATACAATAAAATTATCATTTCAACGTATTTCAGTCTTAAGATAAATATGAAACGTACAAAACGCTTTATATATAAAATAAAATAATCGATTCGCATAGAACAAAAATAACAATAAAATGCAATAATCCACTTCTACTAACTGGTTTTAGGAGTTAATCCTGCTCCGCAGAACCGATCAGTAGTTTCGCCGATAGGGTTCGGGATCACGATGAAGTCCGTGGTACAATTTGCTCCGGACAATTGGGCCGATGATGTCCCGACGAGGTTACCCAGACCAGGAACGTCTCCGGTGACCGTAAAAGAGTAAATATCTGATCCTTGGGACCACACTATGCTGCAGTATCCAGCTTCCATCCTGACGCATATGCCGTAGTTGAGATTGGCCAGTTCTCTGGTGCCTACGACCAGAGTTCCGAACTGTTCGATTTCTTCGTTCTGCATTACGCCATAATTGAAACTCTTCACGGTGCCGCTTACTCCTGTGTAGTACATTAAGCAACCGCTGGGTGCTGAAAAATGATGAATGAATGGTTTATTTTTGATAATTATTTATCATCGTCATATGCGGATTGTATAGCATCAGTTAGATAAGATAATTTTTCGGAAAAGTTCATTTTTATTTGGCATCAGAACACATCCCCCCCTCCCGAAACCCCCCCCCGAAATCCCCCCGAAACCCCCCCGAAACCCCCCCGAAACCCCCCCCGAACCCCCGAAACCCCCCGATATTAATCCCCCATACAAAAAACCCCCTGGAAATTAACCCCCCGTGTAAAAACTCCCGTGATAATTAACCCCATGGATTAACATGGATACAAATAAGTATTTTTTTTAAATTTTCAGTATTTATAGTAAAAAGTCAATTTTTATATAAAATAGTCAAAAAATCAAAACTAATAAATTTTGAAATTTCATACATTGATATCATATTTAGATAAAATGATTAATAAATAATTGCACTCCATTCGAAAATATTACTATAAATCGATACAAGGTTCACATTAAAATAAACCATCATAATATATTCATTAATTCATTGGTTTATTTTTTTTTTAATATTATAAGATGGCTGGAAATTGCACATATTTTACAACCGTACGTCGTATTGCCGTATAGATTAATTATTGTTTATTTATTACTATTTTAAAATAATTTTTATCCATGGCAGGGTGTTGATTGTTAAGGGAGTTTTTTGGACGGGGGGTTAATTTTCAGGAGGTATGTATCCAAGGGTTAAATGTCTTACATATAACCTTTTTATTTATCCATTTAGCGATAAGAGGAAAATAATTCTTAAAAAACATCGGAAACTATCATTTTATCTAATTTCTACATTTTTTGCCACTTCAGTGATTAATAGGAAGCAGTGCATTTGAAAATTATTTCGTGTAATTATTGTATACCTAAAGTAGGGCAATTGCATGCAATTTGCATCAACCTAATATTCCATCTTCGGTTAAAATTGAGCCCTGTGTTTGTGGCGACTGTGATTGTTATCGGATTATCCCCATCGAAATCAAGATATATGTGTTGTCCTAAGTTTTCTCCACAAATTCTAGGCACTATTGACGAACCTCCCGTTATGCTCATATAGTCATTTGTACATTCGCCAGTGCCATTTGGTTGATATAACGAGAAATCCAAGAAGTCCAGGCGTAACTGAAATTATATAGATTCAGCAATCGATCTATTATTTCAATAATGATATATATATATATATATATATATATATATATGTATTGATATACCTGACATATGTCTACATTGCATCTTGTTATAGTAATGGTGCAACGACCAGCCGCATTGAAAGAACTAGGATATCCTCTGTTAGTGAAATATGTATTGTTGACATTGGTCGTTCCTCCGCATGTTCTTTGAACTTAAATATACAAATATAAAATTTGGTTATGAAAAATAATAAGATTTCAAATAAGAAAAAAACACATACCAACGCAACAAACTCCTTTTTTAGAAGCACAAGTTCCAATAACAGTTCCCCCAAGATCAATACATTCCCTTCGAGTGAAGCAAGTTCCAGTAAAACTTCCGACTCCTCCACATTCAGTGTTCAGAAATCGGATGATGGTGAAGAGCGAAAAAACTAAAAATATTCCTCGGATTTAGTTTTATTCTCACTTCAATATAAAACCTGATTTTAAGTACATTTTCCCTTCCTCGTAGAAGAAAGTTCGTCCGTGGCTCCTTGCACCAGAACTAAGAAGCAGCAGATCTGCATCAGCTTCGTCGGAGCAATCATGATGAATGATCGCGAATATGAGAAAATTTCTTCGAGGTGACATTCAAGAAATACATAACGGATCGATCGAAAGTGACGAATTCGCGTATAAATATTTGACGAATATTGCGTGCGTCAATACTTGAATTACTTCTCGTACCGTTATTTGATGATTTTCAGTTATTTTGTGAATTTCGGGCATGGTAAAAATAAACGTAAATTTAATAAAAAAATATTTATTTAGAAATGGGGATACACAAATTTTGATACAATATTTTTAAAAGGCACACAGTCATCTAAGAATATTGATTAAAATAAATTTCATACAATTTTTGATTAAAAAAAACCTTAACATATATTAATTCTTCATATATCTCCAAATATTGAAAACAAAAATATTTATGTCTGCACACAAGCTTGCTGGGCATAATTCAAAGTAAACCCTCGATTGGCAACATCTGGAGGAGCAGGACCCTCATTAGCATTAGTCACCACGTACAAAACGAACGGCTTCGCAAACGCTGAAAGCATATTAAAAATAAATAGGTCAGAATTCGTAAACAGTTATTTGACTATGAACATTTCATTAGAGTTTCATTGCAAATTAGATGAGTTCAATAAAAAAATCGCTTGCATTAATACTTAAAAAAAGCGCATTTCGCCAAAAAATTTCAACACAAATTTTACTACAATTTTTTTTACACTCATTGATACTGACTGGTTTTTGTGGAGAATCCTGATCCACAGAACCTATCGGCAGCTATTCCTACAGGATTTGCTATCACTACGAAATCTGTAGTACACGCAGCTCCCATCAATTCAGCAATCGGTGTTCCAATCAATGTTCCCAATCCCGGAACATCTCCTGTCACCGTAAAGGAAAATGGGTCAGCGGTTTGGGACCATTCTATACTGCAAAATCCAGCTTCCATTCTGATGCATACGCCATAGTTCAAATTGGCCAATTCTCTGGTTCCGATGATTTGCATTCCGAAAGCGGTTACTACTTGATTTTGCATAGTACCGTAATTGAAGCTTTTCACTGTACCCGAAGCTCCAGTGTAATACATCAAACATCCGCTGGGAGCTGAAAATTACAATATACAATCATCGAATCATTGAGTTATTGTATTATTGTTCGATTTGACTTACCAAGTGTCGGACAGTTGCACGCGATTTGAGTTAACTTAATATTCCATCTTCTGTTCAAGTCGACGACGCTGTTTGTACCGATCGATATTGTTATTGGATTATTACCGTTGAAATTGACATATACGTGTTGTCCTGTATTTTCTCCACATATTCTAGGGACTTGTGATGATCCGCCAGTAATTGTCAAAAAGTCGTTTATACAAGCACCAGTCCCATCTGGTTGAGCTAATGTAAGCTCGAGAAAATCCAATCTTAACTATTAATATGAAAAAAGTTATTTTTTTTAATATATTTTTTTCGTTTATAAAATAAAATAAATCTCACTTGACAAATGTCAGAATTGCATCTAGTCACTGCTATGGTGCATCGACCTCCTGCATTGAACGAATTCGGAAAACCGCTGTTGAAGAAATATGTTCCGTTCACGTTTGTGGAACCTCCACACGTTCTTTGGACTATTATTAACATTCAATTCGTATGTTTTATAATGGTAAATCTTATTTTTTAATTTGAATAACGTTAATTTGCCTCACCAACGCAGCAAACCCCCTTTTTGGAAGCGCAAGTCGTGGTAGTAGTGCCTCCTAAGTCTTTACATTCGCGTTTTGTAAAGCATGTTCCAGTTATCGATCCTGCTCCAGGACATTCGGTGTTTGCGAAACGAATAATTGTGAATAGAGGGAAGACTGCGATTAAGAAAAAAATAGGTGATACATATGTATATAGGCCATTTAGAGTTGATCAATAAAAAAAATTAGTAGTTTTGAACGATTTTAACGGGAAAACGGTACGTAGAATCTGCTAATGAATTGTATCCATAACGGTATGAATACATTCAGTGACATTCAAATTTTTTCCTAAATAATAATATGAATTATTTTATAGCAAAATTCTCATTATAATCCATAACTTTGCTTGTACAATCAATGAAAAACATTATGGACATAAAAAGAGACCATTATATATTTTTTAAACTCAATCATTTATAATACAAATTTCAAACTCCAAATTCTACCTTTCAAACATCAAATTAAACCTTTCACATATTAATTTCAAGTATTGCAAATTTGTTTCCTCCAGTTTTTTTTAATATTTTTTATGATATCATGTACAAAAGGAACTTTTGCTACATATCCATGGTACCTATTTTCAGATTGATTTATGAAAAAATTTAATTAATTATGTACGTAAAAATCACTGAGATCGACAAAGTCAAATTGAAAAATAGATTATATGTATTTAATTGATTACTATGACAACGGTCTTAATAATAATGTACTTTCCGATGGTTGAATTTGATTGGAAAAAGGTTTAATTTGGAGTGCAAAAGCTGTATGTTTATTATTTTGTTAAATGGACTTATTTTACGGTACTCACTGAAGTTAAACGGTACATTGTACAGTCAGTAAATGGATATGATCTATTTAACAATAAGAACGTTTAGTAAGAGCTTTAGTTGTATTAAAGCTATCATCACCCAATAAAACAATCTAAATTTGCAGCAATATCAGAAAGCCAATAAATATTTATTTATTTCCCGGTTTCATTATACAAAATATGATATGACTTACATTTAGAATGTCGATCTGTCAGACTGGATTGATTTGTGTGATGATCCAATGATGTATAATTGAAGGCTTCGACGGCTAAAACCGCCGCCAAAACTTTGAACAAAGCAAGAAAGGTCTTCATTGTCGAAGGTCCGAAGAAGGTCTGGTGAAAGATTCGGCAGATTTTTTCCAAACCATGGTTTTATTCAGTGATAATTTTTAACGGTCGTCAGTAAGAAGTTCCTGATGCGGCGTTAAGTAGAGTTTCATGATATTATAGCCGAAACGGACGATAATTGTGATAATTCCCAAGGTGTCAGTAAAGTATACAACTATGCAAGTAAAAGAATCTCGTTTAGAATGGTTAACTGATCTATATTCGTTGTTAGATTTGATTTTTGTAAAATACGTTCTAATATTATATAAATAGTTATATAATCAAACGATTTTCGAATTTAAATATATTATATGTGTTATCTGAAAAAGGAAATTAAAAAAAAGCGATATCGTATTGAGATTTCGAATATTGGATTTCAATGAATTAATATTTAATTTGAATATCACTGATTGTGAGATATGTATACAAAAAAAATATTTTAATAAAAATTCATTTACAGTTAAAAAAATCGTACCTGTTACTTCAACACGATTTGGTACATTTGTTTGCCTAATTTTTATCACTTCAATAAACTAACACTTGGCACAATTCATGTTTTAAAAATATTCAAAGAACCACTGTAATGTGATTTAAAACATAATTGATATACAAATAATAATATTCATGAAAATTTGGAAGAAATATCATTTCGACAACTGATTGTGAGCCATAAATTTGATGGGAAAGCTATATATAATACTTATAACTTTACAGTTAACCATTAATCTTAAATAACTCGATTTGTTGATCGTTTTTTTCGACGGATCGAATCATTAGTATCTATCGAAATATGAATTTTTGACATGACATGCAAAGTATAAGCAAATTCTGAAATATTCAGAAAGGAAGTGGCTTATCGAGCACCGATCAAAAATCAATCGTTCAGAAATTCAGCTTTTATTTTCAGTCTTTCGACTTATGTCAGTCAGTTGAGTATCGTTTCACTTTTCAAAGACATGCATTACTCCAGTGACGATTTGGTGGTTGTAAAATTTTCCAGAAACACGATAACGCCGAAAAAAGGCGAACGTTCTTCTGAAAAAATCAGAAATAAGAAAAAAACTAAAAGTAAAGGGCCGAAATCTTTTTGGTTGAGACATGTCGTAGAATTTTTTCGAACTACTGGATTGCACGGTTACAAATATATAGTCATGGAAGATACTCCATTTATTGAAAAGTAATGTATTTAATTGTATATTTTTTGCTGTAAAATTATTGATGCGAGTATTTTTTGTTAATATATGTAATTTTTAAGGTTTCTATGGACAATATTTGTATCAATTTGTCTCATATCTGCTATTACTCTTGTTTGGATCGCTTGGGATTTTAATTCTGCTACTGCTACTGTGATTGTAAGTGATCCATCATCGAATATATAAATACATGAAAATAATTAATAAATAATGTGTTTTTAGGTAATTGAAAGTACTCATTATCAAACATGGAACTACCCTTTTCCAGCCGTAACAATTTGTAGTTTAAATAAAGTTTCTCATTCCAAAGCTATTAATTTGGCTGAAAAATTGTGAGTTTTTCGATGCGATGCGAAGTTTTTTTTTGTGGCTCATTTGCGATTCCGTTCATATTCTGATCAAATCTAAATGCGAATAATATTTCAAAATTATTCATAATGCTCAAGTTTGAGATTGCAATGTTAATTTTATTCAACAGAAGCGTCCCGATCAAATACAATTTTTCGTCAGAGGATATAACCAATCTTCTGAAATACGTACCTATTCTTTTGGGGAATATTCCTGTACCCAAAGAAATGATTGATGAGATAATTATTTTGCAGGCGATACTCGATTACAACAATATAACCGTACCAAAACTGATAAAAAATGTAATATCTTAGAAATTTTCTATATGAATTTTCTTGATAATTCAAACATGGAAATTATAGGTGACACCATCATGTGACGATTTGATGGTTAAGTGCTGGTGGAAAAGCAACATATATCGCTGCAAAACAATTTTCCAAAATGTTAACACTTCCGAAGGCTTATGTTGCGCTTTCAATTACCATGGATCCAAAACTTTAGCTTATTCAGTGTAATTTTGACAAATCGATATTAATTTTTAAAATAAACATTTAAAAATACACATTAACTTTTCAGAAAAGAAAATGTGGTAGAATTTAAAAACCCCAGAAGAGTAGCAGGATGCGGAGATGATAGTGCTTTAACAGTTTTGATAAATATCAATGTTGATGATTATTTTTCATCAACTTTTGGAACATATGGGATAAGAGTAATAATTTTTATCTATAAAATTTTGAATATTCTTCGTTTATATTTGGAATATCCATATTTCCAGATATATATTCATGATCCGTATAATTACGCTGATGATAGTGCCACTCCGAAACTAATTGGTCCATCAATTCAAGCTTTTATGGAAATCGATTCTGAAACCACATATGCAACGGATGCTATAAAAGAAATGAATATAGACAAAAGAAAATGTGTAGTATTTTCAGAGTTATCTTCGAAATATTTTTCTAAATATACGTACACGAATTGTTTGGCTGAATGTAGAAGCAAAATTGTTTTTAGTAGATGTGGTTGTGTACCTATATTTCTACCAACTAAAAGTAAGATTATAAATTCGAATGATTATATTTCTAAAAATATCAAGAGATTAAAATTTAATTTTTTTTTAGAAAATCAACGGATCTGTAATTTCTTAGACGCTCAATGTGTTTATAAATATCGTTGTGAGTGCGATAATATAAACTTTTAATAAATTTTTTTTTTGCGATGTAATGAAAAGATTAAAATTTTTAGTACAATATAGCAGTTCTTTGCCAGATACAAACATATCCTGTAATTGTTTGCCAAACTGTGAGCTTCAATCATACCAAGAAGAAATATCTACAGGAACATTGAACAAAATGGCAGCGATCAATGCCGAAGACGACTTGTAAGTAAAAATAAATAATTATATAATTATGATAACACAATTAATGATTCGTTGAATATTTTTTTAGTAATACGAAAAAATTAACTAACGAATCTTTAGTCCATATTTATTTTAACGATTTAATGGGTACTCGCTACAGAATGGATATATTTAGCACTTGGTATACTTTACTTGGTGCGATTTTTTTTATTCGTATACCATATTAATTTAAATGTAATATTTAATATTCGATATTTTCAGCTTCTTTCGGTGGATTGTTGAGTCTTTTTATAGGTTTCAGTATAGTTTCGGGATTTGAACTCGTGTACTTTTTCACAGTCAGGTTTTTCTTCGATATGCTTCAAAAGGATCGTATATTGAAAAATACCAAAGATGAACCGGAAAATGAAAAAAAAGACACGTCGAATAGTCAACTTTTTAATAGGTGGGTGGAAAAACATCAAATCACTTCTTTGAACGAACCTGAAAATGTTAGAAAAATCGATTCGAGGCAAAAAAATCGATCAGATTTTAATGTAGTAAACAGACAACGATTTTAAATTGTAAATATTTAATCAAATGCAATAATTACGATTGAAGTGAAAGAATGGTTTATCTTTTATATTTTGTATTTTAAATTCGTACTTATTACATAAATTATATTATATTATCATAAATTAATTATTTATATGCTAATTATTACATAAATTAAATACTATAATAACAATATTCTATTCTTATTTTTAAGTGATAAGTTTGCATCTTATCACATCTACTATTTAGTATACATCAGGCTTGTCCAAAGTGCCACTATGGGGCCAAACTGGCCCCCAGTGCTCTCGCGACTGGCCTCCACTTTTCATACATAACAATTTACGAATTTTGCTCTAATTCGAGGAAAATTAGTATTATTTTTTTGAATTATTGAAGAATCGATTTTTCCAAGTACATTCTGATCAAAATATGTATATGTATTTTATCGTTAAATTAAAAAAAAAATGCAAATTGTGTTCTGCCGTGTTTGACCGTGTTGGACCGTGTTTTGGCCAAAGTGGCCCTCGCATACCGAAATTTTGGACAAGCCTGGTATACATGATTTCAGAAATTATAGAGTGACATGTATATTTATTATATAGTACATTGTTTCAATAATTCAATGCGACATGATTTCTCATGTTTAAAACTTTATAAATATTGCAAATTCGTTATGGTTTTGTACTCCAAATATCCAATGAATATTTTTTTTAAAATTCTTTCATATATGATTTGTCAGAATTTTTCGATAATTAAACATCTTACTATTTATTGAAACTGCATTTTCAAAATATGTAATGCAAAATGATTTTTTTTCATCGAATTTGATTGATTTTAAATTTTTATACCTATATCAATTTATTTAATTTTTTTGTGTGCAGTACTTTCGACCATGAATTTGTTTTCAGAAATAAAACAAAATGTAACAATAAGAGTATTAAAAAACAATTGTGTAAACACAATTACAATCACGTAATTTCTAAGACTAAGAAAAATGTAGTATCAAATTCAATACTATCCGATTTGTCAATAATACATTAATCGATTAAGCTTCGTCGAAAACTTCATGGTTACCTTTGAGATTAGTGCAACTAATTGCACATCTAAAAAAATAAATAATTAAATAATAAGTGATATTTACAGAGGAAAAACTAAACTAAACTAAAAACATCCACCAATAAATCCTCAAACAATCATTAACATTAAAGTAATGTCTAATAACATACAAAAAAATCACTATTTGTCAGCATTTCCCCAAGTTGACTTCGAAGAACACCCCTGACTCCATGAGGATGGCGAAAACCACGAACACCAGATAAGTCAATATGGCCGCTATTCCCGTTTTCTTCATCAGCGTGAACTTGCTGACCATGAGGATGATATACAATCCGATGACTGCGAAAATGATCGATATTATGATGTAGTTCATTCCTCCCGATTCTATTTCGATGTAGCCTTCTTTGCCTTGGCTGCGAAGAATCATGCTTTTGATGAACCATGGAATGGCCAAAGAAAACAGGATAGCCAAAGAATTCCCGCCTAGCGAATTCGATACTCCCATGCCGCCTTCGCCTATCGAAAAATATTCAAAAGGTGATTAATTTCTAATATTGGGGGACTATTGAAAAACTAAAAAGTTTGGGAAAGTTATAATGTGTACATTTTCAATATTTTTTTACAGGTTATAGAATATAGAGGAACCCTTGAAGATTGAAATGGCTGCGAATGATGTCCAGCAATGGGTAAAACTCAAGGTTTTTTATATCCTAGTAAAAGATCATCATTGAAAGTCATAAAATTATCTCGGTATTTCCTCTAAACTTCAATTGATCTTTTACTGGAATAAAAAAGCCTGATAAGTTTTAATCTCGTTGATAGATATCATACGCAGTCATTTGAATTCCCAAGAGATTTTCTACAACTTGTAAAAAATTAAATATTGAAAATGAATTTTCAAAACTCTTCATTCTTTTATTGGCCTTCTATATATGAAAATATTTGGAGATTATGAGTTTATTCAGGATTTAAATATAAAATTTTCATAAGTCATATACGAGAAGTTTATTTCTAATCACTAATGAAAAGAATTAGCCATTAATTTAAGTTCTCGAAAGAGTATTATTAATACGATTAATATATTTAGATATTATAGAATCGATTCAAAAAAGCAAAAGAAAAAATTATCCGATTAAAAGATTAGTCTGGAACAGATACGTTAATATTATATAATGAACACGCACTAAAATATGGCTATTATTCAACCGATTTTAATATACATATATGATTTAAAATAAATTTTCAAACGAACCTTTTCTTGTTACGACGTATATCGAAAATGTTTCAGGTAAACATCCGCCGAAAGCCAAGAAAGTCATACCCATGATAGAGTCCGGGATTCCGAAAATTCTTCCTGCAATTATTTGAAAATTATCGATTTTTCGATAGAATATAAGATATATCATAAAAAATATTAAAAATTACCGATTGTCGTTATCATCCAGGACACAAAATAAGAATTTAAACCGATTAAAATAATGCACATCAAAAAAGTAACAGGGTACATGAAATGAAAGTATCTTGGAGGTGGTACTGTGAATGTCAAAATACATCTTATTGGCCACAAATAAAAATATTTTAATTTCGAAAATATGGATTCGCCTGATGGGAAACTACATAGTCCTAGTGGTGGGTCGTCGTCTGTAAATAACCAAAGAAAATGTTAGGGAATGAATATTATTAATGTAATTATACGAAAAATTTCAAATAAATTACCAATAGAATCTTTATTGTTCTGGATAATATCCGATTGAATTTCAGCCATCCTATCAATGTTTTCAGCTTCGATTGCTTTGGCTTCTCTTGCATTTTCGGACATTTCGAAACTAGGATTGTCTATCCCTGGACTGGTTTCGGGTCCTGGATAAAAAAAAATGGAGTGCGTTAGTCATGTATTGTAAGTTATATAATATGTTGTATTTTATATAAATATCTTTATGATATAAACGATCTTTTGAAAAAAAAATTCACCACGAACCACTGAAACCATTTACTTATTATTTTTAAAATGTGTTGCTTTCATATATAAGAGCTCATATTATACTTCTGAATCCATCTTCAAACCAATCCCAAATTCAAAAACATCCTCACTTCAAAATTATCCGAAACCACCCTTAAATCTAATTTTACCTACAACGTCGTCCTCAAATTTATTTCCGTATTCATAAAAATCATAAAAACACACCAAATATCCCCAAATTTAACCCGAAATCCGCACCCACCCATATCGTCACCTTGAAAACCATCCCTACACCTAAATACTACTTTAAATAATTCATGAATCTTACTGCTTCATAAAATGTATAATTTCGAAAATGAAATTCCATTTTGGAATTCTCATCTATAAAAGCGTTTCAATCAATATGTAATTTTGCGTTATCAATCAATGATAGTAATATATTCATCAGATTCACAAACACAATCGTTATCTATAAATTTATGTGGCATTATCAATATATGTACGTTTTAGTGCTCGAAGTTGTAACAATCGACGGTTGTTTTTTTCGTAATAGTTGCATCAATTGTTATTTTTCGACAAATTAAACTTCATCAAGAAAGCGAGATTAGGCGAAGGCTGACGATATATTTACGTCAATAAACGATGATCGCAGATTCGATAATGAACGAATAATGTGATCTAATGATCAATCGATCTATCTATTGTTTTATGTTAAATGCATCTCAGAAATAAATTTAAACGAATCGCCTTTTAGTATCGGCACGTGGTTCTTATGTTTGTTATTAGGATCGCAAAATATGATTAATTGAAAATGTGGAGGTTATAATTACCATTTTCAACAAAGGTGTCGTCGAGTTCGTCTTTCGAGCAAATTTTTTGGGCACAGCCATAAAGTCTTTTGCTGTTAAACATGACGATGAAATAGGTAACGTACAAACATAGCAATATAACCGTTTCCCACCATAGAATCTTGTCATCCCATACAATCACTACGAGGATGACGACGTTGAAGATGTATATGAAGCAATCTCTGCTCACTGGCCATCTTTGGATTTTGATCGGCTGCATAAAACAAGGAAATTAAATTTATTTTTATTAAAAACGAATCGTCATCTAGATTCAGTTCGATAAAAGATTATTGAAATAAAAATTATACTCACATAACTAGCGACGAAGGAACCAACAGCAGCCACTCCCAAAGTGTTGAAGAGTGCCGAACCGACTATCGTCCCAATTCCAAGATCTGACTCGGTGACAAAGGTACCCATTATGTTCACGAAGAGTTCAGGACATGATGTGGCCGAAGCCATGAACGTAGCTGCGGCCACGTCCTGAAAAAATAATTTCGCATTTCATACATCGTCGTATTTTCAACGGCGATATTATGAAAAGTGGTATGGGGAAGTTTGATGTGAAAAGTGGTATAGGAAAATGTGTAATTCATCGCATCGAAGTTGGCGGGGAAAAAAGTTAACTTGTTCGAATTGAATGTGTAATTGAACTAAATAAAATTATCTTTCTTCCAAGAGTATTTTGAGTTGTTGATAAATGCAATCTTATCACTTTAATATCCTATTAATAATTTATCAATCGTAATTTACAAGAATATTAACCAAACGATATACATACATATATATATATATATATATATATATATATATATATATATATATATATATATATATATATATATATATATATATATATATATATATATATATATATATATTGTTAATTAAACTATGATATTATATTATAAGTACGTTACTCCTTGAGGACTAGTCCCGCACTAACACGAAATCGTACAAAAAATCAAATAGATTTCAAATCAAATCAGATAGATTTTTTTCTAAACACAACGAAATTTCAATTCGTAAACAACGTATTAACAGCACTCATTGCATTGATTGATGAATGATTATTGCATTGTCGATAAAATGATAAAATATATTTTCAAAACAATTGCGAACTGTTTTTTTTCTAAGATATGTGTACATATTGTATTTATACAGATTCCATTAAGTAATGCACAAAAAGCGGAAATTTAATAGAAACATACATGAAAAAAAAATAACTTGTCGCCAAAAAAACATGTCATTCAATACTAAACATTTCGAAGAACAAATCATAGAAACTGATTAATCCGATCGAAAACAATCCGAGATGACTATCAGAAAATATATATCAACAAAGAATTTATTATTGATTGCAATTTAGATGTCAGAGATTTTATGTCATGGAATTCTCGGGTGAAATGTTTCAGGGCTTATGTGACGCGCACTTTGAACAAAACAATTAAATATCGTTCAATTGATCAAATCTTTGCGTAATCTCCAATTATCCCACAAAATCATATGTTTTTCTAACAATTTTCAAAGAGGGAGATTTTCGCATTTTTAAACTCAAATGTTTTATAGAAAGATGAACCGATATTCGAGCGATAACAATATTTTAATTTGAAAAATAACGTTTTTTTTTAAACTGGTTTCTATGATTCGAACACGATGATAACTCATTGTGAATTCCCACTGTTAATCTTGAAATCCAACGGTTATCTTTAGTGAATGTTTATAGCTTAAAATTATCGCAAATTTTCATAATTATTTGATTAGTTGTTAACCGTGTGTATAGCGATTTCAAAATCAAATTCATCACATATTTTTTTAATCATAAGCACTCAAAGATTCACATAAAATTTTGCTCGTTTTCTTCCGGTATTCAGATATCATGAAATATTTCAAAATATTACGCGCATATTTATTGAGCATTCAACACATCGCAAGTTTATTATATTATATTACATTGTTCATAAATAACATCGCAAAATTATACAAATTGCTATTAATAATTCATTGATAGTTTACCTTGCTTATTCCTAGGTCTTCGCATATGCACTCCACTGCTGGTATAAAATAATCATCGCAAAGTACAGCCAATAGACTGAAGCTATACATGATCGCGATGAAATGTAAAATGAGGGCTCCTTGTTGCAATTGTTCATCTAAAAAAAATCATTTTGCATTAAAAAACATCACAATTTTCCGTTAAAAATAAAATTATATTCGCTGAAAATTGCTAGTTAAATTTATTCGCAAACTTAGTACTAATGAAGATTTTTCATTATTCAAATTTTATTTATTTCGAACAGTTCATAGATTGTTTAAGAATGTTCGATTCGCATGACTCAAGACACTTAATTATCGATCAAAATGCGATCAAACACAAAAAATTATCTCGGAGATCTCAATGCGTCAAAAATGTGATTAGTATACGAAACTTATTGTTTTTCGCAATTGGAAAACAACATGATGAAAAATCTTCATACGGAAAATCGCATAATTGCCAAAAATTATGAAAAAAATTGATCATGCCTGTAAATAAGTCATCAGGGAAATCGTTGCCCGTGTTGTTGGAGCAATTCGCAACGTCCACGTAATTATCGATCACCACTGTTCTGATGTGATGCCAAGGTAGCCAATGCCAAGTAGACTCCTCTTCAGCGATCAAACGAGCCAGTTGAGGAGTGTACTCGAACTTGCTGAAGGTGTCGATAATATTGAGGGTATCCAGGGGCTCTTCGGAGGCTGTCGAGGAGGAAAAAATCGGTCAATTGTGAACTGCTTCGTTTATATATCGAATTCGATGACCGCGGCCTTCGTTCGTTGGAGCGATTTATGTTTTGCGTGTTGCCAATATTTTAGCATCGACATCGTGTTGGTGATATTGTCATATCAGCCTTCGTGGAAAAGAGTGAGGTTCGCGTAAAATGATGCATTGATGGAATCGATAATTTGTCGATTTTATATGTTTTTTAATGGTGGTAATAAGGTTTGCTCATGGATTGGATTATTATCGGAATGATTTTTTTTTACTTGTAGAACGATTGCGATCGAGATGATTGAATGATTATGTCGTGTCACTTGTTCATGTTAATATGAAATTATGTAAATGGAGATTTGGCTCAAAGTATTAGTTGGTTTCAATAATTTTTTTCATTTTTTTTCAAGAAAAAGTTATTCAATATAAATCAAATTTATGTTCAACAAAATCACGTACTCAACTATATATATTTTATAATTCCCAATAGTTTTATGGTTTTCGCGATTGTGAAACGAAAGTATGCTTGCTTCAACTATAATAGGTCCTATAACCTTTTACAATACTTCCAATAATCCTTATATTATCCTTAAACCTTCATATAAAAATTTGAAGTGATAAATTTGGGTTGCAGTCACATGTTGAAAGTCATATTTTTAAAAAGTGGAATTAAAAAATGGTTAAAGGAACGGTATAAGATTTAATACCGTTGTAACAATCAACGAACACTCAAAGCCTTAAAATTCAATGAAAAATGTAAATAAAATTAATATATAATACACGCATACAATATCCTTGTTGAGAAATTGTTTTTATCAAATAATAAAATGAAGAGGAAAATTTTTTAAGTAACCCAGTATATGAAGATTATTATTTTGCGCATGAAAATAATTCTTTATCATTATTGCTCTTTAGTGAATCCCCTTTTACTATTACACTATTTAACATTTTCCTTTATTGTTCTCAAAGTCCGTTGACATTAGTTTCACAATATTTAATGGCGTCACATCAATCGCTGCGACGATCCGAGATATTGTTGTTGTCGACAGGTTTTCCAGAAAGGCGCAATTGTAAAGATAATTTGAACGGTTTCATTTTCGCATTATATGAAATACGGTTGAAACGTTAAGAATTCGGATTGTTTACGCGTTTCGGATTGTTGTTTTTCCATGGAAATGCCGAAGTTTCCATAAACGAACGCGTTAACTCTTTGTATTCTGTTCTTTGTTTGGTTGATAGTCGAATTTGCTTTTTCCGTTTGTTTTTCTATTCATCAGCTTCGCTTTGGCTTTTAAAGCACTCTAACGACTCAATTAACGAAAAACTTTGTATTTGATTGTCTCATCACAATGGATAAGAAAATTTCACGCATGATGCGAATTCGAAACATTCAAGCGTGTACGCAGTAAAAAAATCTTAACTAAAAGGAAATTGAAAATATCTAAGAATCTGATTCATAATCGATTATGAATCGTCATTCGCTTCGAAAGAACATGTGATTTTTATCGATTTATGAAATCGATCGTTAAATGTTTATTAAGAAGACAAAAAATCTATTAAAACCACATAAAAAACAACAATAGCATGTGTGTAACAATATCTATCGTGATTTTAATTACGAGTCATTATCAGATTAATAAATTTTTATGATAGACTAATGAATTACCGTATCAAAAAATCGTAGAATGTAATAAAAAAATCTTTGCAATAATTAATCGAAAATATTTCTACAAGCTTGATTTGAAATTATCGAAGTTTACGTACAATATTTTTGAAGGGAAATAATAATTATACGAAATACTATAATTTTTTTTTCAGATAAAAATCTAGTTTTGCAAATTTTGTTTACCTTTCTGACACAATGTGTACTTAGAGCGGATTAAAATTAAAACATTGTAATTTTTCAATTCAATTATCAAATCTTTTTTTAATTATAATCAAATTATCTGGTAATTTGATTTCAAAGGTGATAAATCTGACATTTTTTTCACATTTTTGAAAATAATTTTCACATCAATTATTTCATATTTAATTAATAATAATAATGGAAATCTCACGTACGTTCAGAATCTAGATAAATGTATTTGGTCCATTTATATATACATTTCGGCATGTTTATTTGCAAATTCTTCGCTCAGATTGGTCGATATCTGACTAAACAATAAACCTATTGCGGACAATTGAATTTATTTTTAGGGCTTTATCGTCATCGTATTTGATTTTTGATCTAAAAGTGATCACTCCGATTGGATATTTATAATAAAATCATATTTATATATAGAAACTAATATAATATATAGAAAATTTTTGATATTCACATAAAAAATGTCAATACGTTGGAACTTCGCATAATTGGATCAAAATTCGCGGAATGTCATGATAAATTTCAAAATATTATAAAAAGTGACGCCACATTGACAACAATTTGATGTAATTGTTATAAACTTGACATAAATAATGTAACAATGTCGTGGCTACGTTTGCCGATGGAAAATCGACAATGCGCTTATCGAAATAAGACATCAATCGAGAATTAATCTGAGACTTTTCTTTTATTTTGAACGACAAGGTTTTTTTTATCTTGTGCTGAATTAAAATGATTTATTTTTTCTATACATTTTCCAAAACATAGTCTTCGCATCCACACAGATCTATTAATCAGTCAGTGTAAATCTCTTTCGATTATTTTCATGGATCGATCGAGATGAAATACTCATCTAATACAAGAGCTTAGTTTATTTTTTCAATTAAAAATACATCGATCAAATCAAACGAGAGAATTTAAAACAGTTTTCGATTGACTTACGAAATCAAAAAAAAAATTCTGAATCCGCTTATAAACAAATTTAAAATAGCTACCCGTGCTTTTGTTGGTTTTCGGAAGGCGTTTTCAGCAGCCGCGTCCAACTCGGATGGCAAACAACACTGGAAAGTGCATCGTGGACTGTTTTCATGGTATAAAAAGCAAACGGAGGCTTTCAGCTGAAATGTCGGAATTAAAAACGACCTCGGCTTTGGCCTGAAGGGCGGACGAGTGTGAAAAATCGTTTGCGATTAACGGGTTTGTGTTTCTTCGCGGTAGTTCTTGCTTATTGTCGGAAACCATTTTAGTGAACAATGGTTGTGTGTGTGTTGCTGTGAAAGTCTAAAAGTCGGAAAATTTGAGTTTGGTAGGAATTTAGATTAGATTTTAATATTAACCATTGAAAGTTCAAAATTTTTTGTAATAATAATCAGAAATAACATTTACTTAGGTATTCAGTGCGACAGTTACGATATCATACAATTTTTTATTAATAACTTCGTAAAAACATTCAAAGTGAATGACTGTCGACATTTTTATTTAAATTGAAATGTCTGATAAATAATCTAAAAGATAAAATTACACTTACAAAAGAATTTTATGAAAATGTTTTGATGAAAGCCCGAAATAGAAATGCTTAAAACTTTTTTTAAATTTATTATGGCGAATATTGAAATTACAACGGTAAAATTAAGATTTGTCAATCTTTGGACTTTTACGATAACAAAGGCGATTGTTCGAATTTTTATATGAAATTTACATTGACGATTGATAAATCTTGAAATTTTAATCCGTTCTATTATTATTCTTTTATCATTGAAAGTTTTAATGAAATATTTTGAAAATGAGCGAATGTTTGTGTTTTTTTGGTATTATAATAAATATTATGAATTCAGACTTACTTTTGTCGAAGGCGAAACATTGAAATGCCGAAAGGCAAAAAGACATTAAGAGTAAAGCATTCAGGAGATGTTTCAGAGAATCCATATTATAGTTTTTTTTTTTAACTATATAATTTTATTTTATTCTCTGCAATTGAATTGATTTCCCAGTTATTGATGACTCACTATTGAGAAAATTTAGGTGTTTTTTTCATCCATCTGAAAAACGACAATTTTCTTCAGTAACATGTTGTTTACATTAAACATTTTAAATCGAAATACATTCATAAATAGTGTGATATTTCAATGTTGTTAATATTATGTCAATTGATATCGACTCGCAGTTATCTTGAAAGATGATAAAGACGAAAGTTACGAAATCATCTTCAACGGATACTCTCTATTGGTTAGTAAACTGCAGGTCAGTTATTTTAAACTGATAATAATATTATGAAAAAACTCGATTGGAAAATTTTTTTTTCATTGAAAAAATGATTCTTCAGATGAATCATCACATAAAATGCATTTATTTGCTGTCACTATTTTATAGCCTAAATCTTAGGATCTAGTTTTATTCAATTAAGTTTAAACATGATATTATATTTAATTATATAATCATTGCGTTAAACAAATGGATTCTATTACATTTTTGTCACAGTTATTTTTATTTTTCTAATATATTTAGAAGCCTGATGTTATTATTATATCATATAAGGCTTTGGAAAAACAGAAACTACTCTGGAGTTGAGTCGAAGGAAAAAATCATCATATTTCGATCATTTGATTTAATTCCCTTTCGTTGTATGAAGAATTGGAGAAACTATTCAGTTTCTTATTTATTTTATGGTTTACGTGTTTTTTCAAGCTTTTTATTCATATTTTTTCACAAAAATGTCGAATGAATGATTTGTTTTCAGTCGTTATGCGCTTTCATATGTGGTGTAAGTTACATTCAATCTGAACTTGATGTTCAAATATGCAATTCTATTCAATTTTTTAAATAAAAATCCAACTTTTTGATGTTATAATCTGTATCGAAAAAAAAATAGATTTGTTGAAAGTCGTATCGGATTATTGCTTTTTAGTTAACTTATTTTTCCAATATGATTGATGGAATAGTTTCTATTTTCAGATTCATCACATTTCACACGACTAATTATTTTATTTATCACGAACAAATAAGTTACTTTTCATATTTCACAATGTCTATTTATTATTTCAGTGGTTGACATTATTACACAAATTTGTAAAAAATCAGTTCATACTGAAATTCATTCACACGTTGTCAAGAAAATATTCATTTCAGAAGCTCGATTAATCTAAATCAGCTATCGGCAAACTCCGGCCCGCGGGCCGGATTTGTTCTGCCGTGTTCAATCCGTCCCGCGGGCCGGATCCGGCCCGATGGTTTCGATCCGAGCTAAATAAATTTTTAAAAAAATTTGTTTTTTGTTTTAAAAAAATTTAGAAATTCTCATCAACATACATATTGTTAAACTACAGTTACAAAAGCGTTTTTCGGGTCTTGGTAAATGTGCAAAAAACATTTTCATATTTCAAAATTCATTTAATTGTACAATTGAGTAACTTCTACTTTTATTATATTTTATTAATTTTAAATAAAAATTGAATCTAAAAATTAAATTTCATGCGCCATAATGCAACGGGCTGACGATCGAGTTGAAAATTTTTGAATAATAACGCACGTGCGGCTATTAGTCATCGTTCTATTTACGTATATATCCAATATTCACAATTCATTGGAAACGAACGATCACTAAAATTGGAATGTTTAAAAAGGAATTCTTCATCATAATACGATTTATTCTTAAGAATAAAAGACGATAATGAAGCAGCAACTAGAGTCAGCCTACGAATAGCTCATCAAAAGTTTGATTTATTTGAAAAACAAATCACACTAAACAAGTTTGATCATTTTACGTGCTGCAAAAAATTTCAAATATTAACGAAATTCACATTCCCAAAAAAATTCGCGGCAGATATATTTTCTCAACTTCAAATACAGTTAAAAAAAGCGTTTTTTCGGATCTTGATGCTTGTAAAAAAGAAATTTCCGTGTTGCAATATCCTTTTGATTGCACAATTGAAGAGTTACCATCAAACCTTCAATTAGAAGTAATTGATTTGCAAAATGATGATATGCTGAAAATTAAATTTAAGGAAATGGATTTAATTAAATTCTATAAATATCTCAGTTAAAATCATATGCACAGGGATTTATATCTGTATTCGGGAGTACTTACGTATGTGAAAAGACATTTTCAAAAATGAAGTATGGGAAATCACAATACAGATCATTATTATTAGATGAACATTTACAGACAACTTTAATGATAGGAAGCACTAACTTCGAACTTCAGTATAATGAAATAATATCTCAGAAAAAACAATTTCATCCATCGCATTAGTAAAAAAACTATCCTTTTCTATGATAAGTTTATTAATACGCTAGTATGTATATTATTATTTATTATTATTTTTATTTTTTTAAGTGTCAAAAAAAAATATATAAATATATATTTTCTAAAAATATCACTATAAATATCATTGTT
This sequence comes from Hydropsyche tenuis, assembly GCA_009617725.1. Lineage (NCBI taxonomy): Eukaryota > Metazoa > Arthropoda > Insecta > Trichoptera > Hydropsychidae > Hydropsyche > Hydropsyche tenuis. The sequence goes on along the minus strand of VTON01000172.1, from coordinate 131,959 downwards.
TCAAATAAAAGAATTTAATTTTCGATCTTATTTTTTTTTTTACTCATGCAAAACAATATTTTCGAGTCCACTATCCGGCCCGCCGTGTCAAAAATTTTCGCGATCCGGCCCGCTCCGGAAAAAGTTTGCCGACTCCTGATCTAAATCAAATGTCCAAATATGACAATACAAACGGTTTATCATTGTCGAAAGCGCAAATTTTCAAAGATAAGCAATAAATTGAGCAGTCAGATTGATGTCAATTATACTAAAGATTTTATCTATATAAATAAAAATGAATGTATCTACATATGTATGTCTGTATGTCCGGATGTATGCGTCCTATGCACGCCTTTACCGCTTATCCGATCACGATGAAATTTTGTAAGTATTTTGGTTACGCATCCAAGAAGGTTTCTGCATAGGGTGACCATATTTTCCAGGACCCAAAACGGGACGCTCAGAAAAAAAAATGTCCCCCTCTCTATATAAAAAAAATTGTACACGTTCGAAAAATTTCCCTCGATTAATATCGTTGAGAAAATACACTACCGAAAAAATATATTTGCCCACCGAGAAAAATCAAACAATTTTACGAAAACGACGGGACGAACGCAAGACACGACGAAAACGGGACTGTCTCGGCGAAAACGGGATGTATGGTCAGCCTATCTGTAGGGCCTACCAGCCTATTCTTCATAAAAATATCGATTGGTTTCGATTTTTCAGTTTACATTTATCTGTTATCATGACTTTTCAGAAAAAAAACAACTAAAAAAATCCAAAAAAAACCGGGCAATGCCGGGTACTACCGCTAGTTTAAGTAATAAATAAAAATTCCTATGGTAATTTTTTTAAAAGTAATCATTAACCAGACTTATAATCAATCGAAATAGGATAAAAAAATATTGAATCGAAATAAGTGAAATACGTATATTCACAAGGATTATCAAGAAAATAACCATTTCAGAAATTCAATGAATATAACGACGAATTTTAATCGATTAAATGTTCAAATATGACAATAAAAAGCATGAAAAAGATGGGTTATTATTGTCGAAAGTACTAATTTTCAAAGTTGAGCGATAAATTGCATGGTCAGTAGATGGATATTGATTTTAAATATTCGAATGATTGTACTAAGGAGTTCCTTTAAACGATAAATAAAAATTCCGATGGAAAATTAAAAAAAAAAACAAATAATCATTAACCAGACTATTTATTTTTCAGATTCATAACCAATCAAAATAGAATGGAAATAATATTGAATCGAATAAAATTTCTCAAATCCCATTTTAACGAAACACTCTATTCAAGATTCCCAACGTACGAAAAATTCTCAATCTCCCGATCCGAAAACGGCCCCGATTTCCACATTTTCCACGCCCGGAAAATCCGGGGAAAACCCACCACCACCCCAGCACTCACCTGCTGAACTTCTTCGACAGACGGACGCTTCTCAATATCGTAGTCTGGACGTGAGTAATAAACAACTGCTGCTTCGTCGACAATATCTGTCCGTTTTAAAGCAAAAGATAAGAAGATACGTATTGTGTTGCGATTTTTCGATTTTGATAATGACGTATTCGATGTGTTGTGGACGATTTCGACATATAATACTGGTTGGAAGCCGTAAGTGTCATAGGCCTTTTTTGTGTTTCGGCTACTCTTTGATGATTATACAATGTTATATATTAGTTTGGGATGGTTGAAGTTATGGGCGGCTTACCTAGCCTTTCCACTAGCGACACTTTTCGCAGTAGGTATGCCGTTGATCATTTTCAAAGGTTTTATCTACAATATTCATTCAATTTAATGTAAAATATTTGCAGGTAAACTTATAGAATCGGCATTATATTTTATATTTTGTAAATGGCGCACTCAGCTCAAATTCTAAGCTATAAAAAAATGGAACCCTGGTGCACCCAGTTCGCCAAACGAGTGGAAAGGGTTTAAGAGTAAGTGGGGCAACTCCCCACACACATTTCTCGTAATAAAAATAATATAAAAAAAATAGCTTTTGAAAAGAAAAGAAATGTTATGGAAAGAAATGAAAAGTATGATTTAATTTTCAAATAAAATATGAATGTACTAAAACATATTGTGATTTTTTTCGGGGGAAAAATTAAGCCTGTGCCCCACCTGTTTTTGAAGTCAAGAGCCGTATCTGATTGAAGGAAAGTGGTTTTTGAGTACTTATGGTCTCCCTTCAACTGAATCCGGCCCTGAGTGCAAGTTATCTCTGATACGCCATCTTATAGAGAAAACTTGAAACATTTTAAAGTATCCTTTGTTAAACAACACAAATCATAATCAGGGCAACGACATCAGTGGAAAACATAAAAATTGTGGTTTTTAAGGAAGATAGTTTTTCAGAAAGGATGCAAAAGATAAACTGCTTATTTATTAAAAATGTCAGATTTACCGAAAATTTCATTTATCGGTAATCAGGTAAAAAAATCTAATAACCAGTTTACCGGTAAATTAAATTTCGAAAACAACCAGGAAAAAACTGAAAAAAAATAACGAAAATCCAAAAAAACCTTAAAACTAAAAATACTTTTCCAAAATACGTTTCTCAAAAAATAACGTACATTTACAAACAGACTTTTCCGATATTGTCAAAAAATATTAAAAAAAAAAAAAAAAAAAACAACAACAACACAACTTTTTAAATATATTCGGATAGTATTCGAAACACATTTTTTTTTTATTTACGGTAAATATTGAGAGTTTACTGTCAGTGGCGTATTAAGCACGATGGAGGCCCGAGGTACAATGTAATTCTTAGGCCTCCCCTTTTTTTCGATTTTTTATTTATTCCACAATATGGAAAAAAATTAAACGTCTAAAAACAATCATTCTAAAATTTTAACGTGAAAAAACTATTAATTTGCGAAAAAAATGAAACATTATATAATATTACTAGCGGTAGTACCCGGCGTTGCCCGGGGTTTTTTGGATTTTTTTAGTTGTTTTTTTGGTGCTAGTATATTTTCGGCTGAACTGAATTTTGCTTTCCTAACCCAACCTAATCTAATCTAATGTAACCTAAACAAACCTAACCCATAGGTGCTTTAGGTGTTAAGTAATTATTCTAACCTAACCTAACCCAACCTAATCCATCCTAACTAGGGTGACCATATTTCCCAGGACCCAAAACGGGACGCTCAGAAAAAAAAATGTCCCCCTCCCTATATAAAAAAAATTGTACACGTTCGAAAAATTTCCCTCGATTAATATCGTTGAGAAAATACACTAATACGAAAACGACGGGACGAACGCAAGACGCGACGAAAACGGGACTGTCCCGGCGAAAACGGGACGTATGGTCACCCTAATCCTAACTCAACTTAAAAAATGCAGTTCAACTAAACACATAGTAGCACCTTTTTTTTCTGAAAAGCCATGATAACAGATAAATGTAAACTGAAAAAGCGAAACCAATCGATTTTTTTATGAAGAATAGGCTGGTAGGCTCTACAGATAGGCTGACCATACATCCCGTTTTCGTCGCGTCTTGCGTTTGTCCCGTCGTTTTCGTAAAATTGTTTGATTTCTCCCGGTGGGCAAATATATTTTATCAGTAGTGTATTTTCTTAACGATTCATCGGTAAATTTTTTGAACTTGTATTTTTTTTTTAATATAGGGAGGGACAACGTCCCGATTTGAGTCCTGGGGAATCGGTCAGGGAAGTTTTTTGAAAATTGTTTGATTTTTTCTCGGTGGGCAAATATATTTTTTTTTCGGTAGTGTATTTTCTCAACGATATTAATCAATTTTTTTTTCGAACGTGTACAATTTTTTTTATATAGAGAGGGGGACATTTTTTTTCTGAGCGTCCCGTTTTGGGTCCTGGAAAATATGGTCACTTTATGCTGAAACCTTTCTGAATGCGTAACCAACATATTTACAAAATTTCATCGTGATCGGATAAGCGGTAAAGGCGTGCATAGATCTCATACATACGGACATACGGACATACATACACTAATTTTTCAAGCTTTTTTTACTAATTTTCACTAATTCTCAATATAAAATCAAGCAAAATAAAAACAGATGCAGTACATAATAATATTTTATAAATTTGAACAACCAGTTCTAAAAAATTGAAATCAATTTGAAATGTTTAAATTAGCACCCCAGGCTAAATTTTTTCTTCTTCTTCGCTGATACATCATAAAATCTATATTAAAAACAGAGTAAAATATCCGAAAATAACGTAATTTATTCCAAAAAAATGCTAATTTCAAAAGAACATTTACAAATAATATTATCGTAAAATGTATTAAATATTAATAACTCAGGTATGCAAAATTGACATTTTAAAAAATTATTTGTTTGAAAGGTATCTATATTAAGTAATTTTGTGGTGCTGAATTCGAATACATATACATAGTATTTGTTTTTTTTTATCACGTAAGGTTTCTTGATATAAGAAAGATAAAAAAATTATTTTTATCGAAATTTTGAGTTTAAACAAATTAAAACTTATAAACATGGCATCCATTCAAAAAATCCCTCAATTGTATCATATTGTTAGATAATATTATAAAGAATATGTGTAGTAAATTTCAACAAAATCGGTTGAGTAGATCTTGAGATATCTTGTTCATCAGATTTTCAAAAGAGAGTCTTATTTAATGGTTCATATCTCCATCATTTTTTTTATTTCTTTTTATTCTTTATTATTTTTAATTTTTTATAAAACTACTATGTATATGTATAAAATAAAAATTATTTTATATACTTAAAAGCTGCGCAAAAAAAAATGTATATGTAAAAGTAGAACATATTTGGTGAGGGGTCCATGGCTCGTCCTGATTTGCAATAATAATACTAAATAAGCACAATAGCCGTTTTTCACAAATCTTTTTATATTCCTCGGTTGTTTCTTCGAGATGAATTCGCCACAAATATTACAAAAGTATTCGTACAATTTCTCGAACTTCAAGCCATTTTGAAAAGTGAACTACTCTCTCGCCGACAAACAAACTAGGTTTATTTTATCACGTTCAAGTGCTATATGATATTTAAAATGACATTGATTCACATTAAAATATTATATATCACTAAATATTTTTGATAACTACCCTCAAGTAAAGTAGATACCGAAAGTATGAATTATTATAATAGCATCTTGGTATTTAGTAAGAATTAAATATTCTAAAATACAATACTTAATAATTGTTGAGCATTTCAGTTTGATCATGAAAACTCGAATTATATATTGTATATTTATTTAATATTGTATTATATAAAAGCTTAGAGCCTCCAAATTTAAGAGGCTTCCAGATCCAGGCTATCAATCGATCGATACATTTTATTGTCAATTAACAATATATCGATTGATTCTCTGGTCCGGATTTGTAGGTTTCAACTTACTCAGCTTATAAATAAATCCAGCTCTGCTTGTATCATATGTGATGAAGTCTGTAGGCTTGCCAATTTTGGATGGAGTATTTGTTTTTTAGCGCCATCCTAATCGCTCAGCCTGGAAAACCATGCAATGCTCAGCGATCTTGAAAACTTTGGCAGAGAGCTCACTCCTATCCAAGTAGGGCACAAAAGCAGCCCCCACTCTCTCGTCAATGCAGTTATCATCAGTGAATATCTGCCACTCAAGCATCTCACCATCAGCACAGTCCTTCTCAAGAAATCTTACTTTTACAACACTCCTAAAAGTCGGACAAGGAAGCAAAAAAAAACAACTCACATTGCGTTCATGCTTAACATTAAAATCCCAAATACCAGAAATTCCACACTTCCTGACCTGATACAAAGCGGCAGCTTCCTTTACTCTCAGTTCAGCCGGCTTAGTGCCAGCAAGCGCCTGGGCAGATATGAGAGACACTGTCCAATAGCCTTTACAAACCCTGACCAGAAACGGTCTTTGGAAAGCATGCAATGTTTTGACACTATACTCGCTTTCCACCACATCTAACCAAACATACGAAGCACGGTGGAGTAATTGTTGGAATTATGTTAAATGTAGTTCATTTGGAAAGGGATGTTTTTTAAATGTTGAAGTAAATAATTTATTGAAATTAGGATTTGAATCTTTAACATATTTCTGTAAAACTATTGTTTGATTTATTTAAGTAAAAAAAACGAAATGTTTTTATTTATTTTAATAAAAAATATATAATACATAATCCGTTCAATACAACATTACAAATAATGTAGGGAATCACAATCAGTTTACACATATTTGGAATATTCAACATCTATGGATAGTATTATATGAATGCTTAACAGTTTGGCTTATATGGTTTCGAATGTATTTGAAACTAAACCTTGAAAATCGATATTAGAAAAGATTGTTTAAAAATTGCAAAATAGTTATTTATTTCTAAAGAGAGTTAATACAAGATTTTTAACAGCGCTAAAAATAAAAATCACATTTTGAAAATAAAGTAAATGACTAGATCATAGATATTTTTCAAATCTTTGAAAATGTATGTTACAACCAGTGGTATGCGGTGACTTTAAGACCAAGCGATGCTGTTAAAAAAAACCAACCAATTCATTCATTTTTTATTATATTTTATTTTATTTTTTACTCTTGAAAAAAAATTATTGATAACTGTATCATAAAAAATTTTCGTAATCTTTATCATAAATAACTAAGGATATAGTGCGCGAAATATCAATCGATTGTGCCTTTCAAGCGAATTTTCCATAGAGACTCAAGCGGTAGAACAGCATCCAATGTGCATGCAACGTGAAACGCAAACGCCCTACAAAAACTGCGCCACTGTGCATGCACAAAGGAAGCTTATTCCGAATCTGAATCTGCCACTTTTGCACATAAGTACGAGCGCAACGGCTACATTTCGTCAGTATATATCATAATCATATAACCAAAAATATATCAAAGAGAAACAATACTATAATAAAATATTCTTAATGTGAAATTTAGGGGATGCGCTGCATCCACAGCATCTATGGACTGCACGCTACTGGTTACAACATATTATATAATAACGTACATACAAAACAACATATTACATAAGAATTATTAATAACAAAATTAAAGTGTTTTGGAGGTTTACAATGGAAAAAAAAATTCATTTTAAACATGAAAATCTAAAAATACTTGTATAATCTTACTATTGTGGCACAATAATTCATATTTTTTTAATTTTTATAATGTGTCAACATAAAAAAAATAATCGGTTCTTCTTCTTTGAACCATGTAAAAAGAGGAATGGGCGTATTTGCGTTCTATGCAAAAATTAATCTTTTTTTCATAGAATTGACTCTTAACAAAAAAAAAGTTGACTTATAATATATGAGCCAAACTTTTCTAAACAAAATCACTAATAAATAAGAAATATCTTACGGCCAGTCTTCATATAAATCATGGACAGTATGCCAAACCAAACCAGTGCCGATCGGAGGATGACTGGAGGGCAACAACACATGAAAAAAGAACGATCGATCTCCCACTAAACCTAGAAAAATCTTCCAATTTTTCTTCGCCCCAAAATCAAACGGATTCTTAAAATTCTTTCCAAGCCTTCTGATCTCTGCTAAATTTATATAAGATTCGATACTAGTTTCACCTTTTGTTATGAGTGTACCATGCCAATAAACCAACGTTCCCAAAGCTATAAGCACAGACAAATTAATAATAGCCATATAAATAATAGCTTTCCGCATAATAGAATCCCTAGCGATTTTTTGAGCAAAGGTCAGTTTCGGAACAGGCAAAGAATGCTCTCTTGGCAAAATAACATTATCGTATTCAGGAAAACTTAATATCGGAATCAAAGCGCCAGTATTATTCATATGAACAGGATGACCGATTAAATCCGGTTCGTTTTCCAACGGCAATGTAGAGTCGTCTCCTATCCATAACACGACGTATCCGATATCTACACCTGCGACGATTATGAAAAACACCCCGATGACCATGTAGACCATGTATAGGTAAAAATGACGGCGGTTGAAGTGTCCAACGCAGTTGTTCAGCCATGGACAGTGATGATCCATCGATAGAACGCAACGGTTACATACAGAACAGTGGTGGCTGCGAGGCGGTTTAGGTGCGATGCATTTCTTGCATATGCTGACTGCTTCTAAGATTAACGAGGCCTGAAATGTGATTTTTTAAATGTTTTTAATATGTATAAGTGATATGGAAAAACATTACAAATTTTATTGATACGCAAATATATTTGAGTTGAAATGAATATTTAAATATAATTTCATTATGTTAAGTATCGATTTCGATATTGAAGTCATTTGTGCAATGAAGTGAGATTTATTTATAAATTATTACGACTCGATATATTAAAAATGTATTCAATAAAATTGTAGGTAAATCAAAACGTGATTCGGTTTGAGTTCAAATGGACGTACATAATTATTAAAGTCGATACTTCATAATAAATACATGATACAGTAAATTTATACAAAAATATGATTAAAAATAAAATAAATTTCAAACAACACATATAAAGATCGCATTTAGCATGAAAAATATCGCAAAAAAAAGCATTATAAAATTGTAAATAGTTTTTATTGGTTTTCATACCTCAGGTGGATAACCGGGAGGAGTAACTACAGCTTTGTAATAATGAAAGGTAATATTCATGAGCAACCAGTTTCCAAAAATCAAAAGAATGATCGTCATCGTAGGACTTCTTTCCCACCAATACGGCAAACCGAGCCAGTAAGAAATGGCAACAACGCTTGCCGTCAAAAGGGAAACCATAAAAACAAAAAACTGAAAAAAACGTCATGTAATCGATCGGACAATTCATATATAGTTTACATAAAATCGTTATTAACCTTTCCTAATGTTCCAGCGTAGTTATCGACGAACCAAAATATAGGTTCTAGGAGGATGTCCGTTACATAATTTGCGTTCACATGGTAGTTAAATGTTAACGAATTGGCTGCGACAGAAAACTCCGAATATGATCGTCGACATTTGTGTCTGTTCGAAAAGATGCGAGGTTTTTAAAATGAAAAAATTAGAAACTCAGACTAAATTGTATTAACCTGAATAGTCTCAGCACGGCAGAAATCCTTCTTTTGAACAAGTTGACCATTTTAGGATCGGATCATCAAATGTATTTATGCTGAACTATCTGAAAAATTGTATTTGTAATCAGTCGGAAAACAATATTATGCTTGGCGAATATATAAAAATAAACATATACAGGCAGTCCTCGACTTTCGAACGTAATTGGTTCTTAAAAATGTGTTCGAAAGTAGAGGGAAGTGAAAAAAATATAAAATTGTATGTATTTTTAACAGTTATAAAATCACCAGCCAAATTTCTACCAAAAGGCAATGTCAATCGGATTTTAGAAGGTACATGCCATGGGCCAATTAATTCTTTAGTCGATTATAATGTATGATTAGGCATTTTTTCCCAAAATAAACCCGTACTGCTGCCATCTGACAGTACATATTGTATTTTATTGTTACGGCAAAGCTGTCAAATTATAATTTTTTGCATTATTGATAAAAATATTTTCAAAATGTTCGAAATGGCGAAATTTTCGAAAGTCGAGGACCACCTGTATTACATTTCATTATGAATTAGCATAATTTATTATGCAAAAAATAATCATTGAATTAAGTGTTGTACAAAAATGATTTTCGGAAGTAATATTTCTTAAAATTGTAACTGTTATTAAAATAAAAGAAGATTTATCGAAACTCATAATTTTTATACAAATTTTCATACAGAAAACTTACTATTTCGATGCCGGCATAAAAGCGTAAAATACACAACTGTCAACGTGTTGTCATCGGCTATACGACATTCTAAACAACTTCGAATTCAACCATATATTTTAAATTAAACGACTGCGAAAAATACGTTTAACCTTCCTCGTACGGAACATAAAAAAACAGACGTTAGTCCGAAACGGGGTAACTTGTTACTCCATTATTTATTTCCATATTAGCGCATTATTTTAAATAAAAAGTTGCGTATATTTGCATTTAAAAGCTTGAAAAAATGATGTCTGTGATCGATCGCGTTACAATTGGATCAAAACTAGATTTTTTATTGGATGCAGACTGAGTATGTTTTTTCTTCTTTAAATAGTAACATGTAAAATATCAATAGATAGATTTACATATGGTGTGGTAGAATTGGTTGTAGGTAATTAAGGTTCGCTTTGTCTTTGCTGTTCATTGAATGAAAATTTTACGGTAATCAAGCAATCCAGGATGGTTTTTGGATTCAATGTGTGCACCAAGGCAGTTCGCCTGCGAATGCCCATATGATAAGGGAATGCTCGCCAGTATAATGAAATTTTTTTTATGAAAAATTTTGAAAAATGTCATTTCGAAATTGCTATTGGATAAGTATATTTTATGTTAGGAATTTCCCACGTTTTCGAAAAAATATTTTTTTTAATAAAAAATGGGGACAAATTTTTTTATAACGACATAAATCATATTGGTAACAATTGTACGTATAGGATTGTTTTCAGGAATATGTATTAAGAATTAATCAATCATACTAGCGCGGTAAGGTATAGCCTAGACTGCCGCATTTGTCTGGCAAGGCCTTGTCGTGCAGTGGATAACTTATAGGCTGAAAATGATGATGATGATGAATCAATCATGAACCTTACAATTTCTGTATATTTCAACTTATTAGTTGGACGAAGTTCGAGCAACGTGGTGAACGTCTCGATGATGTTTTGAAGCACCGATCGACTATTGGGAGATGTATCACTCGCAAAATTTTTATGAACTGAATACGATCTGAAAAATTTAAAAATCTCAAACGAACCAATCATATATTATTTACATACTTAAAAATTTAAAAAACCACATACCATATCAAAAGTATCGATTGAATCGCACGTCAATGCTAAGATATATAAGAAAATATCGACTACAGTGATGCAAACTCTTACTTACTCACTCCTGGTTACTTCTACGAATAAAAGTTATTGTATCTTTTTTATAGGAAATATTTTAAGCTACAAATTTGCGATATGATATATTTTTATAAAATTGATAGCTAACGAGATATTCATGAAAAACCGTTTTCAGTAACGTTCGACCCCTCGCAAAATTTTATGCTGAACTTAAATCGATACCAACTTTTGAAATTGTGCTTTAGAACTCTGGTACATTGTTATCATTTAATTGTGATTCAGTTATACTAGTAGCTATTATCAGGAGTGATTTAAGATGCTCATCAGTTAAAGTACATCTATACACAGATTTGGTATACGATATTTCATTCTAGAAATTTTTTTTGCATATACATACATGTACTTCCAAATGCAGAAAATAACCCTTATATAATTTTTTGTAAATTTTCAAACATTGTTAGTGGAAAACATTTATAAAAATCCAATAGTGGAAATTTATCATATTTGTCTTTAAAAACATCATTACGATGCAAATTAATTATTTCCATTTGAATTTCAGGTGATAATGTTTCGATTTCGCAGATGAATGGATTTTTTTAAAAAGTAATATTGTTTGCTATATTATCAAAATCAGAAAACCGAAATTTAAAATTGCTTTTAAGCTCACTCAAAGCTTCAACTGCACATTTAGATTTTTACATTCTTAAATGCTTTAGTATAATATTTTCAAAAATTTATTTCGCCATGTAAAAATCCTGATGTTATTATAAAATTGATACAATAATTTTGTTTAAAATTGCTCAATGTATTATATTTCCCATACATTTTTTTTTCTATGATCAAAAACAAATTAAAGTCTCGAGACCCGAGAATTCCCGGGTATTTGAAAACCTCGAGACTTCAAAATCCCTACCTACAATCGAATCTGAATTTAACTTAATTTAACGAATTTAACTCTTTTGAAGATCTTCGTAGAAGTCTTTGACCTCGTCGTCAGAATTATAATATAGAAACATGTTAATAAAATTGTATCAAAAACATTTCTACTTTAATGAGTATTTATTTTTCATTAAGACTGAGATAAAAAAACAACATAAAATCTATAATAGTAATACAATACAGCAACTTCACAGTATGCTTGGAAAAATATTAAATGTTACAAGAAAAAATATGCAAAATTCCAATTGAAATTGTTTAAATATTGAGAATTAACAACTAACTTGTGAGAAAGTGTTCTTTAATTAAAATTATTTAAATATTGAAAATTACAACAACTGAGATATTATAAGCTAAAATATATTGTTTGAATATTGAAAATTTGTTAAGAAAATATAATGGAAAATAATCTAAAATAATATATTTGTGGAAATATTGTTAAATAAAAAAAAACTGTTTTAAACATTGAGAATTGAAAACTGAGAAAATGTTTAATTAAAATTTTTGAAATATTGTAAACTACTGATTGTGAAAAAATATTAGAAACTTGTTTGAAAAAATGTACCACAAATATATAACATACAAATAACCTAATATATCATATGTAGAAAAAAAAACAAGTTAAAGAATAATCTAAATTCTAAACCAATGGTCGGCAGACTTTGATTGCTCGCAAAATATTTTAGCAAATAAACATAAATATGTTGCAAAACCAGGGTTATATAAAAAAAAAAATAACATAAAATAATTTCACAAACACTAACATTTAGCTTTGGAATAAACTTTGCAATGTTAATAAAATTAAAATACATATACAGATAAAAATAAAATTAGAGATCACATATTAAGCACTGATTTCGGTCATGTACGAAAGATCGTGTATAAAAAAAGCTTAGATAACCATTAATCTAATACAAGCTTCATATTAGAAAATAATGTTTCAGTTCGTATTTTACAAAACATAGAGTAATTACAATCTTTAAACAATCCAAAATATTGAAATCAGTACTTCATATAACAAAATAAAAACATTCTTTTCTTCTTTCACTATCCTAAGATTTTTTGGATTTGTTAAAATCATTTTGAGCCTCATTTACAGCTTTTTGAAATTGTTTATAGCTCTTATTTTTAATGGCATCATAATCTAAAAACAAAACAATATCAAACATAGGAATAAAAAGTATTCCAAAATCAAAAGAACCTACTTATATCGAACAAAGACAACTGTTTCTCATGTGCCCAGCCATAATTTTTAGTCCCGTAATAGTACACAGGAAGATAAAAAGCATTGGGCGGCTTTTTTAACCCAGTATTTTCAGTTGAGGCCAAAATTTTGGCTGGCCACCATGGAAATGTCTTTAGTTTATGCCAAACAACGGCCTCACTTTTGACTTTTCCTTTTACAAGGCATATGGGACAAAAGTCCATTGCCAAATCGATTATCCTTTCATCACCTGAAAATTACAAGATGAAAATGTTTCTTCTATGGATTATACAGGTGTTCTGCAACGGAGTGCAAAGCTTTTAAAAGGAGATAGGTCATATCATTTGGAATATTTTAAAGTAAATATACCTTAATCCGAAATATTATTATATTATCGAGTTATTGATATTTTTTCGATTTCTATGAAAAAATCCAAAATCTCGCACTTGCACAACGATAATTCCTAAATGAAAGGTAATATGGTAGACAAATCTTATTTTTTAGTTTGTTTACAGTGTATTTCATCCATAAACATGAATACAAACATCTATATCTACAAAAAACTATTGAAAATACACGATTAGTTATCAAAAACTTGTTGAAGTAAAGGAAAACCGCTGTTTTTTGATATTTCTTATTTAAAAAAAAAAACAAAGCTGAAAGATTTCAAATATTTGTAAAAACATCTCTGTTTAAAGCTCTTTCGATTGACGTATTAACTATGTAGATATTTAACCAAATTCAAAAACTAGGGTACGAAAATATAATAAAATATAAAATATTAATAACTCGAAAACTATAATATTTTGGATTAAGGTATATTTACTTTAAAATATTCCAAATAATATGACCTATCTCCCTTTAAAAGCTTTGCACTCCGTTGCAGAACACCCTGTATAGGTATCACAAAAATACGAGAAATTTTGAAATGCCCATTAAAAATATAAGGAATCCGTCAAAGATAAATTGTTGCCACTAAAAAATCAAACCACTAAATCTTGCCATTTAAGAAACTAAAATCCAAATTGACATTTTTCCAGTCTGTCTTTCTCATTACTCGCTGTAAGGATATCGTATTATTCAAAAGTTGATAGCACGGTGTGAAATTTTCTCATACGAGTAGTCGAGCCTTTTTTTTTCGTAAACGAAAAGCGAATCGCAATAATTGTTCCTTCAGATCAGTATGTCGAGACGCCGCATGCAATCTTACTGCAACTCTTTTAAACAATTTTTCCTAACTATACAAAGCCTAGTTTAACAAAATGATATGATATCTCGTACACTACAAAGTAATCATTGGTAGTTGCATGAGAATTAGTCGATAACAATGTCATGTTAAGATCCGGCGATAGTCCCCAACCCTCATGATTGTCCGTTAGTGATTATTTATGGGGTTACCTCAAAATATGGCTTTACTTACCTTGGTAAAGGACACTGGATGAATTGAACCGAAAAATTCAAGACGAAATTCAGGATACTTTAGCTTAGATGTTACAGTGTTCAATGAGGAATCTGAACGGCAGACCGGAAGAATGCACTTGCAGAATAAAATGTCATTTATAGGACATCATTTTCGAAAATTGTCAATTTATACATAAATGGAGAGATGTAGCGGTTTGATTTTTGTAAATAAGTTTTTTGTATCGATTCGAGAATATTATCGAATACCGAAAGCGTCCGTGATGTACTTCCTCGAACATTCAAGATGATAAGCGACGCTGCACAACGAACAGTTGACCAAATTGGGTTTCTTGCCGCATATTCCGCACCAGTACATGTGCAATATATGATCATCTGTCTTCATGCTCTATAAAAGTAACGCTTGAGGATTGTGCAAGGGTATAATAAACGAGTCGGTGGAATGATACCTTTCTACTGAATTGACTTCTCGGTTTGCTGATTTGTGCGTCCAGCAAACTATTCCAGATCTTTCTGATTGATACTTGTGTCAATGAATCGACCAGATTATTTTTCAGGTTCATCTCGAGGACGTTGATTAATTTTAATTGTTCACCCTTTACCGTATCTTTGACGGCTTCTTCGAAAGTGTCGAATTTGAGCAAATTGTTAGTGTCGCTATTAGATACTTGGACTTTGGGTGATTCTTTGGCTTTCTGTATGGAGAAAACAAACATGGAATGAGAACAACGAAATTCGACATTTTGAACAGGGTTTTTGAACGTCTTACTTTGATTGGCGACTTTTTTGGGCAATTTTGATATTTTGCGCTTAGTTGGCGGCATTTTTTTAAAAGAAACGAAGCTTCGAAAATTGGAACGCAGATAACTAACGCATTCCCGCCAAACGCGACGTCACTTTAGCGAGCCAGTGTTGCTATATGACAATTTGTACGCAATCTTTTTTGGGTACCAATATTCGGCCCAGTATAATGGTGTCAATTCGAGCAGTATACATAATTTAGCATTTCGCACAGTAAAGTTGCCAGTAACAAAAAAAAAATGATAAAACATAATTGAAATCAAAATATTCTTAATTTGCATAGTATTTCGTAGGGAAATCAATCACATTGTGTATATCATAATGACTATTTGTTTAATAACAACAATACATAACCTCGAATTATAATATGTGACGTTTTACATATGATGATGACATATGTAAAACGTTATTTTCGTACGCAAATAATTTCTTCTCAGAATACTGCTAATGATAATAAAATTTAATGGGGCATATATGGATGCACGTCCGTCTTCCGAAACACAAGGCATTTTCGAATGTGTCATGTATTTCAATTTGAGAAATACCTGCCTAAGTTCTATCGTTTCACGTTAGGTTCACAGTTACAATCTTTCGTCTGCAGTATGTATTTTGATTTTTCAAATTTTAAAACATTTAATTTTTAACCCGGACTAGTCGGGTTTCTAAAATATTGAACCCAGACCCAACGGGTTTTGAAAACCCGGGTTTTCAGAAACCCTAGCTACCAAAGTAATATTTTTTGTTAAATGATACGAAAATTTTCGAAGGCATGTGAGCTTGCTTCGTGTGAGCTTGCCTCGTTTGAGCTTGCTACGTGTGAGCTCGCTTTGTGTGAGCTTGCTTCGTGTGAGCTCGCTTCGTGTGAACTTGCTTCCTGAGAGTTTACTTCGTGGGTTCTCAGAAGCTAACTCACACGAAGCAAACGCACACAAAGTAAACTCATAGGAAGCAAGCTCACACGAAGCGAGCTCACACGAAGGAAGCTCAAACGAGGCAAGCTCACAGAAAGCAAGCTCACATGAAGCAAGCTCACACGAAGCAAACTCACATGCTTTCGAAAATTTACGTATCATTTAACAAGAAATGTCGCATTGGTACTGACAAAATATTATGGACGTATACTACCAATTCGTGTAACGTGAAATTCTTTTAACACAAAAACGCATTTTGGTGCTTTCAGTTTCGTGTTATGCTGGCCATACACGCCACGATATATCGTTCCGAAAAAACTGAGGTACGATATTTCGCTACGTGTTTGCTATAAAACCGTTCAGTTTCGTCCGGTTTCGTCCGGTTTTTTAATGCTGGCCATACACGCCACGATATATCGTTCCGAAAAAACTGAGGTACGATTTTTCGCTACGTGTATGTTATAACATACGTGTATACGTGTATAACGTGTATAACATACACGTAGCGGAAAATCGTACCTCAGTTTTTTCGAAACGATATATCGTGGCGTGTATGGCCAGCATTAAACGTTTTTCACTTTAATTTAAAAATTTTCGAAAGCATGTGAGTTTGCTTCGTGTGAGCTTGCTTCCTGTGAGCTTGCCTCGTTTGAGCTTGCATCGTATGAGCTCGCTTCGTGTGAGCTTGCTTCCTGTGAGTTTACTTCGTGTGCGTTTGCTTCGTGTGAGTTAGCTTCTGGCCACCGAGTTTATTCGTGTGCGTTTGCTTAATGTGAGTAAGGCCAGGTTCAGATGAGCGTTGTTCAACGCGCGTTGAACGCGCGCTTAATTTTTGTGTAGTGTTCACATGACACGCGTTTGTCAGGCGTTGAACACGCGTCGCAACGCGCGGCCTCTAGGTGGCAGCCGCTTGTTCAGTAGCCGAAACAGGTCTATGCGTGTCGAAAGCGCGCGCGCAACTGAACGATCACATAGAAAACCAATGATCTCAAAGCGCGCCTAAACGCGCGTTCATAACAGACCAGCGTTAGCGCAGCGTTCAACGCGCGCTCCATAAAAACGCGCGTTGAACAACGCTCATCTGAACCTGGCCTAAGGCTACGTTCACATGAGCGTTGTTCAACGCGCGTTTACAACTTACACACATTTTATGCAGGCCGTGCAGACGCTAACGCGCGTTTAGCAAAATAAAATGTATGAAGTTGTAAACGCGCGTTGAACAACGCTCATCTGGCAGCGCCCTTAGCTTCTGGCCACCGAGTTTACTTCGTGTGCGTTTGCTTCGTGTGAGTTAGGGCGCTGCCAGATGAGCGTTGTTCAACGCGCGTTTACAACTTCATACATTTTATTTTGCTAAACGCGCGTTAGCATCTGTACGGCCTGCATAAAACGTGTGTAAGTTGTAAACGCGCGTTACCGAAACGCGCGTTGAACAACGCTCATCTGAACCTGGCCTTAGCTTTTGGGAACCGACGTCTGGCAATCCTTGACCGTGCGCAGCGCCCCTCGCCCACTGTAGGTCCGGCCTTAGCCGGGCGGCAACATCGCGCGAGCGGCGGGGCAGCCATGGCGGGCGCGGCTCCGGGGCCCCGCGCGGGCGCTCCGCCCCCGTCCCTGCCGCTGAAGGGCATGAACGAGGACGCCCTGGTGGCGCGCTCCGCCGACGAGCGCGAGCGCATTTTCCAGCGGTACGAGCGCGGCAGGCACAACCTCAGCGAGATCGACCCCTGGGAGGACCCCAGCTTCGAGGTGTACCACGCCACTGACAGGTGCTACGCCCCCCCACGTGCTTTTTGTACCCCCGAGCCGGTGATGTGGTCGTGTGAATCATGTGTGAGTCATGCTGTGAAAGGGGTATGGGTTAAGTGTGTCATGTTGGGCGCGATGGCTGTTCCGCATGTTTTCGGTGGGCGGTTGACAGTTGGCAAAATTGCGGTTTAGGGCGCGAATTTTTTCGACTTTGAATTCAATCTAGTGTGGAAGGGAGTGTGTTTTGTGGGCGCTTTCCATTTGCGAGGCTTGGCGGTGGTTGTTTTGGAAAGATTTAGTTTGTAATGTTCGTTCAATTCGATGGGAAATGTTTGTATATTAAATTTTTGGGTCGGCTTTATATTTCGTATCTTTTTCCATTTGCGAGGCTTGCCAGATTTGTTGCAAGTCAAACTAGGACACCCCCCTTCGATATATATTTCAACTAGCCATTTTATCCGAAACATCCACAATAGCAAGTACAGTTGAATTGGTCCCCTCACTTTTATACAGCCAATAGATTTGTTTATTTTTTTCACATACAAATATAGCAGTTTTTCCATCTTTTTCGGAAAATCAGAGTGACAATATCAATTTTTTTTAATTTTAATTCGAAAATGCATTTTTTGCGTTTATTTTGCAAAATAACATTTTTATGGTCGATAATCATTTTTTAGTCGAAAACGCACGAATTTCGAAATTTTGCCAGATCCGCCCAGGTGATAGAATGTGTGCTCTTAATGCTTTCCATTTGTGAGATTTTGCCGATGGTCGTTTTAAAAGGTTTTATCTGCAATGTTCATTCGATTCAATGTGAAATATAGGTGAACTAATAGAATTGACATTATGTTTCGTATTTTGTAAACAGTGCACCTGGCTTAAATTCCGAGCATAAAAAGATAGAAACGAGTGGAAAGGTTAAATTAGAATCTACTGGTTTTACCAATACAGTAGTCGTTTTTAGGGTCTCTGGCCTAGTTAATCATGACAACAAACCAGTATGACAATTTGAATTTACTAGTTTTCTTTCAACGCTCGCCTAAACCTAGCTGCGACTGAAAGTTTATGGGCGTACCATACAGTAATTGCAGAGGCCATTAGGCTATCACCTGTACCATGTCAATATGGCTGCACATATTTATGAAAAAAAAACCTCGATCTGAATACCTGATTAAATATGATACATTCAGGAAGAATACGTTCAGTTGCACCCATCAACGCGTTCAGTAATAAATACATTCAGACTTTTAGCTGACTGAGATTGGCCTTGGCCTAACCAGCCCCCACGTTTAGTTTTCCTAAAAGGAAAGTGGAAGGGAAACGTGTATATGTCGCTAATATTATTTGGTGCTGGGTGATGACGTAGTTAAACTAATTGCAATTGCAAATTGATGAAAACATCTATATTATGTCTAAGTTTACAATGTTACCAAACAAAATGTGAGGTGATAGTCACTATGTGATTCATTGAAACGCGTCAATTAATTTTTTGAAAAAATGTTTTGAATGTGAAAAAAAATGGTCACCTCTAATTTAAATTATAGTTGCGTTAATTTTTTTTAACAGATTTCGCGCGTAGTTTGGATGTTACATTTTTTAGCTTTTTACCGTACATTAGGAAATTTAATTTAAGCACCTATGTTGCGTTTTTCAAGCTTTTTATTTATTTGTTAAAATACAAATTTGTCAATAAAAAGCATATACGCAACTAAAGTGCAGGATTACCGTTATTTATCTTGATCAAGTATGCTAATTATGTAGTTATGCTGAGAAAGAGATTGAAATGTAATGATTATACGTGTATTTATGATGCTAGGATGGTTTTCTTGAACCTTATCAATATGTAGTAGGCTCTCGCGATAAAGTTCTTCGACATTAGTTAAAGAAACCTTGTTTTGCTGTGATAAACTGATAGTTTAATATTGATGATGTTAAATACATATTGTACCGTTTTATGCGTATTTATGATTCATTTTAATTTTGTGATATTTTTGTATTAATACAGTACGATATTAGCATATATAGTCGTTTTTCTCATGACTGAGGGTCATTACCAATTTATTTGCATATGTGAATACAGTTGAAAGCGTTTAACATGAAAATAATGTGGTCCCGACGAAATCTATGTAATTTCATTCATTTTTTCTTTTAACGTGGAAATAATCGTTTTATATAAAAAGGTTTTATTTCCCAAGCAAACAAAATGTATCTGTCCACAGTCACATCGTCACCCTGATGGTTTTACCCTTTTTTTCACTAGATTTACAATTTTTAAATAATAATTTCAAGATGCCAATTATTAAAATGTTCCAATCTATGGACAATCTTCTTTTGGGCTCGGTGATGCGTATGTTGAAATGTCGAATTTCGTGTTTTTGTTATAAAAATTTGATTTGTTAAATTAATTGCGAAACTGCATAACAGGAAATCCAATTAATTAAATCTTATACGACCTGGAAACATTTTTCTTGCATGTGACTTTTAACATGAATAAATATTACAGTCTTTTCTGTTCCATGTTGAGTAATCTCCACTGTTGTTTATTCGTTAAAAGTTGATGAGGGCTTTTTATTGGACTGATATTTAAGATTTTGTATGTATTGTTGAAATATTTACGGATAAATATTTTTAATAGTTTTTATTCTTACTGAAACAAAGGCTAAATAAGGATAAATTTGCTAAAGCATTTATCAATGAATCATGTGGTTGATGTCATTCAAAACATAAAACAGTATAGCATGTGTTTCATATTATCAGAGTTATCATTTTATAAATACGTACATATAATTGTATAAAACTGAGGAGTCTTTGTAATGCAGTGGATGAATAATAGATATAAATAGGTTGATATCACTGAGTATTTATTTTTTTGGTGAATTCTATTTATTGTTCATTACAAGATGAGAACTTTTCATAATACAATAGTAAATACTGAAACCATCAATGGGCTTAGAACACTGGAATTCATTCATTTTTAAGTGTTCACACAGACATTGCTTACTGAGTCACTTATCACTTAATTACAGTAATTTTAAAGTTCAGCAAGGTTAAAACTCTTGGCTTATTCAAGTGGCAGAATTTTAATATCAAACAAATTGATCATCTAAGTTAAGCTATAAATTACACAGTCAACAGATGGTCTTGTGCGAAGATCGATGAATGAATGGTTTTCAGAACTTAAACTTATTGATAATCGTCTTCTCTTTATTACTATTTAATGGACACACATGATAAGAAAAATTGTTTGAAGTTTTGATAATATGACAGCTGTGGATGTTATATAAGCTGCAAATATGATAGTGCCAAAATTATATCATAATAATATCCTTAAAAAATAATTGTTTCAACATGTTTTTCATTGTAATTGCAGATATGGCTTTATGAATGATAAACGTTTACCTCAAAAACCTGACCGCAATGGCAAATCCCTACAAGTGGAAATGGAAAGGATCAAAAAATGGCTGAAGATGTTAAAAAGTTGGGACTCGGCCTCCACAAAAGAAAAATTGGAACGAAGGATTTTTAAAGGCATACCGAATAAACTTAGAAGTCAAACATGGTGCAAATTACTTAATCTACAAAAGGTGAAAAGTGAAAATGTTGGGAAATATGCGGAAATGTTGAAACTTGCACGACAGTGGTCGACAGACGCAAGACAGATAGATTCAGACGTGAATCGCCAATTTCGTGAACATATTAATTACAGAGAACGATACTCGATCAAACAGCAGTCATTATTCAATGTTTTATGCGCGTATGCCATGTATAATGTTGAAGTTGGCTATTGCCAGGGGATGTCAGGTCTAGCCGGTGTTTTATTAATGTACATGGATGAAGAAGAGGCTTTTTGGGCTCTTTCTGTTCTTTTGAACGATCCGAAATATGCTATGCACGGTTTATACATTGAAGGTTTTCCTAAGCTAACTAGATTTTTAGAACATCACGACAAAATCCTATTGAAATTCTTGCCAAAACTTAAACGGCACTTTGATAAATACGGATTAGATGCGATCCTTTACTCATTGAAGTGGTTTTTCGTATGTTTTGTTGAACGTGTGCCATTTAGTTTGTGTTTAAGAGTTTGGGATATTTATTTGTTGTATGGGGAAAGAGTTGTAACAGCTATGGCATTCACGATATTAAAAATGCATAAGAAAACTATATTACAACTCAACGATATGGATCAAATAGTACAGTTTATTCAGGTATTACATTAAAATATAATGATTTGTTTTTTTAATCGACTTAAATTATATTGAAATTTTTTTTATAGGTGCAGTTGCTTAAAGATTTTGGATATAGTGATGATATTGCTATTAATTGTTTAGAAATTAGTATGAAAGAATTAAAAAAGGCAAAGCTAGATTATCCTGGTCCTCCACCTCCTCACGAATTGCCAAAACGTCCTTTAGGTCTATTTGTCGAACCCGATTTACAAGCGAAAATCGGTAGACGAGCCGAACAGTTTTCCGAAACAGAAAAACAAGTTAGAGCTAGTGTAGTATCAAGGTATCCAATCAAACAAATTTATTAACTTACAAAAACAAAAAAAATATTTACGAGTTTCTTTTCAAAGGCGTGAAAAAGCTGCACTGGAAGCAGAAGAATATAGAGCGTCTCAAAGTGACGGTGTATCTGGTGTGTATTAGAAATAATTTTTTATAAATTAATAATGTTACTAAACAAAATTTTTATCTATGTGATTATTGAACTTTAGGCGGGAAGAATGATCAATGCGCTGAAGAATGTTCGTCACTATTAGGAGGTTCCAGACGTTCATTGGCAGACACATCAGTAACGTCGACGGCCGATTTATCAGTGTTTTCTAGCAACCGTTCACACGCACCTGAAAATTCTTTAGATACTCACAGTATTGTTTCCGATGGATCTGGATCGATTAGGTATGGGATATCTTGATGTTTCATTTAGGATTTTATTTATTCAATGATCCACTGCTGCATTATTCCAGATCTGGTGTATGTGGATCTAACGCTCAAAGGGCTCCGTCTACGACTCAATCGACGCCTCGCGCAACACCCGGTCTATGTTCGATATCTCCACACGTCGAAGACATAGTGCGAATACATGTGACATATATCAGTCCGGACGATCCACCCGACGTACCTATTAATAACGTTCCATTTTCTAATTCCGAAGAGTCACTGCAAGAAAACAGGGAAGTGCCACATTTCGTCAAGCACCCGAATTCTTTACCCTTGATAACTCAGAACGGTAGCACAGTAGGCGAACATAGGATTAGAATTCAAGTTCCACCTGAAGAGATGCGCACTCCCGTGGTAGACGGTGGAAGAATAAAAGCATTTGATTTCGCAGAATCTCCTGAAAATTTAGATTTGACATAATTTTTTCTTTATGATTTACTTTTTTATACAGAAATTAGTTTGTTATTCTTATTGATTTCAACTGACTGAATACTTAAAGCATTCCTCGAACCAGATTGATTACTTTTTCATGTGCATTTCACTAGATATGAAATTTTAGATACGTTCTGTCTTGTTTTTCGTTCCGAAAGTTTTGGATTTTGTAATGTTTTGGGAGTACGATGTATTTGAATTGAGATTGTTATTGTGGTAATGGTTAATAGGTGCAACGAATACTGGTAGTTTAGGAAAGGATACATTTAGAATCAAAACTTAATTTTGAATTATATTTTTCTTTGATATTTACCCATATTCGATGGGTCTAATCTTACATATCAGGTATATTTCCCTGCTTGTTTGGAGCCCAGTTACGCTTGGAAAACCTTTCATGTTAATATTTTTAATTTGTCAAGAGGATGCTGTAAGCATTATTACGTTGCTATCAAGACGGTTTATTTTTAATTTATGAGTAATGTTGGTACTTACTTTTTCATTATTACGTATTGACGTTACGTTTTTAGTTATTGACATATTTATAATTTTTTTTAAAGAATATCATTTTACTCGACAATGGAACTTGAGCAATAAGTCTATATTAAACAAAAGTGAGATGTTTATTAGAATTGTAGTTCAAATTTTAGCATGTAATTTTATGTGTTTATTCTATTTTTTTCGTATTTAGGCACATATATAATATTAATATTGTAAACAAAATATTGTGTATTCATCCATCCATTCGTAATATTATCAATTGTATTGTGTAACACAACCCTTTTTTCCTATTGGTACCCGGGACAAGGATGGCCATGATATTAGGGTGGATATCCGGGATGTAGTAGTCCTGTCTGATGCTGGACTGCGCACCCTATTCCTGCTCGAGCCATCGTGTAGAGCAGACACTGTGCGACTCACATCCCACCTTTCGTGATGTAACGCACATTGTTCTGTGCGTTTGGTATCCATTATATCTGGCGCCAGAAATAACGGATATCGAACGCACACAACTATGTATGTGGTAACACTAAAGTTGGGGTGTGGGTCGTACGGCGATTATAATCGATGACGGTCCGGGAGGAATTGGGTGAGCATGGTTCAGTGATTCGTTGAATGGTTGCTGCGGGGTGTCCACTCCTGATGGAAGTATCATCCCTGTCAGGGGTACCTTTAGGAAAAGGGGTTGCGTTACAATTGTATTATATTTTAAATATTGTAATGTAATATTTAATATTTATTGAAAAAAACACGACATACTTGTTTTGCATTCTATATGAGTTCTTAGATTTTGGCATATCCTTGCATATGATTGCTGTTAATATAGATTCAATGTTTGTAATTAATTCAGAGTATAAGATGAAAATCATTATATGAAGTGTGGATCTTAAATTTTCTTTTTGTGTAGGAAAAAAATCACAAATATATTTTGCCGAATATTTAATCTGTAACATTATTCATATCCATTCATCATCTTTCTATTTTCACCAAAGAACTTATATGTTATCATGACAAGTTCCGTTGACGACAATTTTTTTTAATATATTCACACAATTGTCGATTGTGTTAAATTATTGTAATACTCTTTATCAGTATACTTAGGTTTAAGTTTTCTCCGAGAACGATCAGGCATAAATTTGTGAATAATCATCAAACTCGAATCCGATAAATCGGACGGTTTTTATTTTACTCTTTCGTATTTTTAATTTTATAGTAATAATATTTATTTTTAAGTTTCTAAAAAACCTTGTTAGAATATTGACTGTCAATTATTATTTCAGTCGGTTTTAAACTAATTGTGTATTTTTCAGTGTTCTAGTTTATTGATAAAATTGATGAAAAATCTATGTAAATATTCATATGTGAACATAGTTTAATGATATTATTCATTATGAATGTAATAACTATTATGTGCTCTTACAGAATATATTTTTTTGTTATTTTGAATTTTCAGTTGTTAAAAACATACTTTGATATTTCTCGAATTGACAGTCATCGCGATTTCCATTAGATTTGTATATATTATATATACATGTATACATTAAAATTATGCTATAGAGAAAATTGATAAATTCAATCATGTGATCAACTATAGAATTGTCTGATAGACAATAATTTTCAACCCTTTGATATCACCTCGTAATTTGTGCTATTTTGACCCAAATATATTTTTTATATAAAGTAGGTATTTAAATCTCTATTGACAATGCGATGTTATACATATATACGTAATAAATATATTTTGTTCCTTTCAAAATTCTCATATTGAAAAAGGTTTATTTTGATTTTGAATAATTTGTGCTTTTAATATTGTTTACTCGAATGGGTGGTGCTTGTTTTTATTTTTTTACGAAGGTTAATGAATCTATATTTAATAATTATCTTGAAATTTACGCAGTATTCTATATTTTGCATTTATTACTTTAGTCGAGTATTTGATTTATTTTGTTTTTATGAATATTTTTAAATCAATGGTTTATGAAAGTACTCTCTATTTTCTCATTCGACATAGACATCATAGTAACATTCCTTTCATTCATGCTTTTAAACTCAGTAAAATATAGTTTGTTCGTTTATAATTTTATGAAGTCCAATCCCTTCATATGTACAATGGTTAATATGATTTTATATCATATCCTTAGGTTATAGGATTATTTAAAATATGCTTAGTCTTAACATGCTTACTAATTTACTTTATCATTAATTTTTTATGCCAAAATGTTTTTTTATTTGTACCGATATTAAAAAACTCTTTTGATTTTCAGGATTGAAATGATATTCAAATAAAATACTTAAGTGTCATTTAGTATTGTACACAATAGAATTATGATGTATCATTGTGAAATTTAGGTACCGTATGGATATTCAATTAAAATGTTTTTAGTGTTTAAAAACGGATGGATTGTATCGCATGATGTTTTTCACTGAGACTGCAGAATCTTTGTGTCGATTCAATATTATTTCGTTGATTATCAACTGTTTTTCAATTGAGGCACTGGTTTTTCCACTGATCATTCCATGACTTTTTTTAAATTATCTTTCCATTTTGTATTCCAATTGAAAAAAGCCTTAAATATATATTGTACTAGTTTAAGCATTTGGGAATCAGTTTGTATATTGTTGCAAGATATAATCTCTATTAGATTTGTGCCTATTGAATATTTGAGTAATATAAAAATTAATCAATGTACATTTCTTAATTTCGAAACAACGTTATTTAGTTTTTTTCCGTTCATGTGATCGGACTCGAGGGTTTGTATTTATTCAAAACATGGTCGGTAAAAATACACAATGAAAAAAGACTGTTGATTTCAACGGAGATTATAGCTTTAAATCACATGGGAAAATGGTCTTTTTGTTTTAAATTGAGGTTTATTGATGAACAACACATTTCTAACATGTATGAAAACACAATAGAGTTGTATTTCCATTAAATGTTATGAAAGAATTCGTTTGAATTAAAAATTTTCATTTTAATTAATCTTTGTCATAATAAATTATTGCATTTAATCACAATCTTTATTTTATTTGCACTGCGTATTTGTCATTTTACACCATGAGCTGCGTTTATTGCATTTTTTTAATATAGACAACATGAAATTTATGGTAAGTATATAATTTACAGCGATTTGATCTATAGCGAATTATATTTGATATGAAATCGATGCATTTTGTGAATATTACGTACTTGTATTTATTAAATCAATTTTAAGCTTTCACGTTTTGTGGTTATCAACAATACACACCAGCATATGAAAAATGCCTGGGGAGACTCGACGAATCAGGGTATGTGAAATTGTTTTATATCAAATTGCTGCGATTGCGAATATAAAGATTTAAATAATAGTTTTATTAACGCTCTGCTAGTGTGTTTAATTATTGCGATTGGGTTTTTATTTTGCGCTGTGATCGATTAAAAATTTCAGTTAATTTGTGTGATTACATAGTTGTCATTTTGGTTTTATTTTACTTGCAGATCTTTCGTAATATGGATTTGTTTTATTTGTTAACGGGATACAAAATTGGAATTTGAACACACTTTTCTTGTGCTGGGCTTCTCTTTTCAGTAGAAGAATCGATTTCAATGAATTCAGAGAACAAAGGTTGAATTTTGAAATTTGTCATTGATTTATTATCATTCACTCGGTCATATTTGTAATTACTCACTTTTCAGATGATTTCAAACATACCAAGATTCTGCAAAGATTTTTTTTAATTACATATTGATAGTACGATATGTTTCACGTGACGATCATTACGTTTCTTGAGAATTCCTAAATTGACAATACTAAAAATTTTTGAACAGAAGAAATCATAATATTTCATTGAACTAGAATTATTCCAAATACTTTAATTCTTACTACGTGCATATGTTTGCCGTTTCATTATTTTTTAAGTTGATGATTCTTCACAATACACAGAAAATAAATGGTAAGTATAGTTTTTTTTGAAGCAGGCAAAATTACACAAATGAAATTATCATTTATTAAATTTTTAGCATACTCTCATAGCTAAAAAATTATATGAAAGTAAGTGTCTCAAAAGAAAGGGTGTTTTTCCTCGTCAAGACATTCTGCTTTGTGTGGAGATTGGATAATTTCATTTGGAATGTGTTGCTCGTTCACTCGGTCTCACCAAAAGCTACACCAATTAACAAACAAAAGGTAAAACAAACATTATTTCATGGAAAGTTTTATTATTAACTGTTAAATTGATTCTTATAATCAAACAAAATATAAAAAAAAAAATCAAACATACATACGACATTCAACAAAAAAATTCCTTGTTTTAAAATTACCTTCGGAAAAGATTGACAATTTCGTACATATGGTTCGAATTTCAAACAGTAAAGAGCACAATCGAGTCCAATCCATATTCGAATCGAGACTGTGAAGAATCGAAACCGTCCCCGGGGACGAGGCCAATACGACAAAGGGCTGCAGCAACAAGGGGACGAATAGACAGACAAATACATAGACACGTTCGTGACGCGAATGTGGAGCTCGTTATGACGGCCTGAGGGTCCCTGATGTTCCCAATTTGCACCAGAGGAATTGTGTCCGACTAGCCGCTGTACACTTTGATAGTATGCTCATATTCTGATCAATATTTTTAGATCCGATTCGATGTTATGTAAATTTTCGTACCAAATTAATTATGGATTTTAGTAGATCAATTAGGCATCGAAGTTAGAATTTTTTTTAACCAGGGGGCGGGGTTAAAACAACTTTTTATATGTTTGCGATGCAAATATCCTGTTTTTCCTTTGATGTGTCATTCAGATACGTGTTATATCTTGATATAATTAAGTATCATTTCTAATTGTTTTTAAAATTTAGAGGAGCCAAGAGCCCTTATAGGCCCCTTCCTGTTACAGCCTTGTTTCGGTGTATTATAAAAATATATATTTTTATAGATAAAATTTATATTTGTTTTTTAAATAAACCTGATCGATGGCCATTTTAGAAGAATTGGATTAAGTAATTAAACTGGGTACTTAGGTATTGCATTGGAAAAATATATTAATGTGTAGGTATCCCCCGATTTACGCGGTACTTGTTTTACACGATTTCACTTTAACGCGGTTAAGCAAACAATTTTTTTTTATTAATTAGTTAATATTAATACAAATGGTAAAAATATGTACATATTATTTGTTTGATTTTAAATTTGTAGTATATTTTCACTAAAACATATTTTGAATACAGACCTACAATGTCAAACGAAGCTAAAAAGCTGCCGGTCAAGAGAAAAGTCTTATCATTACAAACAAAAATCGAAATTTTGAATCGCTTACAAAAAGGAGAAAAAGTGTCATCTGTTGCTAAAGTTTATGAGATGAGATTTTATTTCGTTTTTTATTTAATTTAACTATATTTTAATTTAACTTTATTTTTTGTTAGACTTTTTTTACCCGATTTCCAGAACCAATCTTCCCATTTAGTATTATAGACTTCATATCTCAATTTACGCGTTTTTTTTGCCCTGGAACCTATCTCATTTTTTTGTATGGGTACATACACTTTATTTTGCGATTTCAATTTACGCGGGTTTTCGCGGAACGTATCTACCGTGTAAATCGGGGGATACGGTATAAATTTTTTGGTTTTGAATAAGATCGACGGTCTTTTCAGAAGTAACAGTAAAGTTTTCGAAGATGGTCACACCCACGCCGCGTCGAGCTTTGTTCTTGATTCGGTAATTAGGATCGCATAAGTTTCAGGAGGTATCAGGATGGTTAACCTCGTGGTTGGTCAACGATGTTTTCGTTGATGCGGGATCGGGTCGTTATGAAATGTTAAGAGGTGAAATAAACAGGGTTGTCACTTTTTTTGCACCTCTAATATTTCGCTAAATTCGAACGGTTTTAAATATTATTAACATTATTTTTCATTCATACACATTGTTAACGTTCGAAGATCTTAAAAAAGATATATTTTTAATTTATTTAAAAAATTTTTTAAATCTTCGAACGTTAACAATGTGTATGAATGAAAAAGAATGTTAAAATCTTTTTTTTTTTGAAAAAAAAAAGATATAGTTAATAATATCTTTTATTTTTCTGAAAAAAAAAAAAGATATATTAATATTATCTTTTTTTTCTGAAAAAAAAAATTATTAACACTTTTTCATTCATACACATTGTTAATGTTCGAAGAAATTAAAAAAAATATATATTTTCAATTAATTCATTCATTTTCATAATATCAAAGCAGCGCAAGTTTGAAAAACATTACAATAATCACAACTCAATTCGAAAAATCAAAATTTCAAAAACACTCGAAATATAAAATTTTTGAATCTAAGTCCGTCAAAACTCCGCCATCGGCTTTTTGGCAACCCTAATCGTGTGCACGTCGAGGATCCGCCCATTCTAACGGCGGGAACCAATCACGTGCATGTGCGATGACGTCACGATGCACATTCGATGCACTCTGCATGCACTCTTGCCCTCCTGGTAGTTCGATATCGGAATTTTCCCGTTGCTGGGCGATTCCATGTTTGAATTTTTTTCGACGTGGAGAATTTTTCATGTGAGTCATAGTATGTCGAATTGATTGATTGATATGTTCGTTTTTAATGTATGGATTGATTAATAATGTTTAATTAAATATGCTGAAGTTCAGCTGAATGCATTGAGGTCGTTAGATGGATTTGATTAATTGAAGTTTCGATTGAAATCGTTAAAACCGTTGCATTTTGAACATAGATGTCTCGAATTATTTTTTATTGATGATTCGATTTTTTTTTTATCGATGGTCTTATTGTAAGTTAAGCGAAACGTAAAGCGGTCAATTAACGGACACTTTCTTTTTGTAACTTGAATACAGTTTGAAAATATCAATACGATATAATGGACTTCGGATGAAAATATTCGGCTAAATGTAAAAATTGTTAAAAATATTCTTTGATGTTATACATATAACATGACCAATTACATGTTTTGATTGTGAAAACATGTAATTGGTGTTTAGTTATTATTGTATTTTTTTTCTTTTTAGTTAAGAACACTGTTTTCCTGTTAAATAAAAAATAAAATTAATTCAAGAAAATATGTCACGTTTGTATTTATATACAAATAAATGTTTTTTTTCAGTAAAAAATTGTTTATTAAATTTTGTTTGATAACAAAATTTTTTTCTGTGACTTAAATTTTTCATAACTACCTGATCATTGTTTTAAATTACATACGTATTTCATATTAATTTATAAAAATTCACTGGCCTTATAATGTGCCATTTATTTTCTTAATAAAAAAACGCATCCGGAAAACATTTACAAAACGTTATATGAAGTTTCATAGAGAGACACGATCGTCCATTACACAAACGCAACATAAAGAGTTAACTTACTCAAACCCACCTCCAAAACGAAACCGAAGATCAAAAACGGCGTCGGCAATAAAAGATTAATTGAGTGAAAGGACAAGGGAAAGGGTAGGGGATGTTTTAAACAGGAGACTTCCCGCCGGTAGGCAAATTCGATTTGCAGCCCCGTAGTCTAGCCCGTTAGGCTATACGATATTAAATATTCAAACATAATTATGCCGCTTCTCGCGTTACCATAACGTAAGCAACATTAATTCGCATAACCGAATTATGGAAGATACTTCCCCTCCCCGTTTTCCGCCCTCTTCGCCCAAGGGGGTGTTTCTTGTCTCGGCGAGACGCTAATGAAAAGTGAAAGGGGCGAATTGTCGGGGATGAGTCGCCCGTGTCGCCGATTTGGGCGTTTTTTGGTCGCTGGGAGCGTTTTTTTTTTGGTTCGTTCGGAGGGAGTTTTGGGAGTTTTTGAGGTCGGATTTGGTTCGAGATTAACACTATTCTTACTGGACTTAGGGCCGATCTTTCAATTGTCAGTTAAGAGTTATTCTCGGAATAAGCCTTTTAGTTTTTATGGTTATTCACGGCCGGTCACGGATAAAGTCACGTATAAAGTCACGGACAACTATAAGCTAGTTGTCCGTGACTTTATCCGTGACCGGCCGCGAATAACCATAAAAACTAAAAGGCTTATTCCGAGAATAACTCTTAACCGACGATTGAAAGATCGGCCCTTATTGTTAGAAGTATACCTATTTCTACCGGAACCGGTCAATTGATCGGTGTACTTAAAATCCTTATATTTTATGACGATTTGGACGTTTTTTCGGTCGCAGGGAGGTTTTTTTTTTGGTTCTGTGGATGTTTGAAGGTCGTTTTGGGAGTTTTTTGAGGTTGGATTTGGTTCGAGATTAACCTATTATGAAGTATAACTATTTTTACCGGAACCGGTTAATTGACCGGTGTACTTAAAATCCTTATATTTTATGAATATAAAATGCAGATAAAGTTGAATTATTGTTGTAAATGATATAGAAAACGATCTTGAAATGATGATGGAAAAAAAAAATTTATATTATATGTTAATTTGAGTGTTTTTTTGATTGTTAAGGTAATGCATCGGTGGTTGACTATGTGCCAGTGATTGATGGTTTGTCAGAAAAATAAGGTTTACAAAGATGGCAAAGGCTGTAAATTATAGCTTATCAATCGTGCCCTTTCCGAAAAATTGCCATTTTTATTGGTACATGGTCAATCACTGGTGCATTAACTTAATTTTAGACGACTTTGTAGGAGATTTTGTTTGAGGTGTGATTAAAAAAGTTAATTTTTGAAGAGATTTAGTGCATGAACCATTTAAGCCGGAATTAAAAAAAAACAAATATTTTTTTAAATATAAATTTTTACGGACCAAAGTTAAATTGTAATCCCTTAAAACGAAGTTATTCGATATTGTAAAAAATGCTTAAAAGTGATTTAAAAGTTGATCGAACGGTTTTAAATACTATATAAAAAAAAAACTCGAAAATAAAGACAATTTCCAAAAGCACTTTAAAACATACAATATCAAACACACAATTAAATCCGATCCGAAAATATATTTTCCATCACATTCAACCCACATTATATTCATACGTCTCGAGAAGAAAAGAGAAAAACGTCTTCCAGCACAAATAAGCCCCATTACTTTGCGAATATTAACGGCACAGGGGTGGATCGCCATGATGGAAAGGTGCAGGGGCGGGGTGTCTTTATATCGAGATAACCTTCATTATTTTCCTGCCTTTTTTCCACGTATACGTTACGACCGCGAACGCGCGTAATTGCTCGTGTCTGATTGCGGAATTTATACAATCCGATAAATATTTATTTCGAAATTCGAAAGCGGGGCTTTTCTTTGTCTATGGGGTCTATGGGGTGAGGCTTTTCTTGCAATATGTCAACGGCAGTTGTTGCTGTTTTGCGACCGACCCTCGGTTTTCCACCCGGGTGGTTAAGCGTTGTCGATGTGTCGGGAGGTCAATGCTCGGACGGAATTTGATTTCCGATCCGAGATTAAATCGGAGGCTGTTGTGTTGGGCAATTTTGGAATTTTCGAACTTGGATGGGATGGACCGTGTTTTGATCTAGTAGATGAATAGGTGATTAATTAAACAGGTATGCAAAATGAACCTTTTTGAAAATTGTTTATTTGAAAGGTATCTATGTTAGGTAATTTTTGGGTGCTGAATTCGAATATGGTATTTGTTTTTTTTTTATCACGTAAGGAAGATAAAAAAAATTATCGAAATTTTGAATTAAAAAAATTATAACTTATGGACATGGCACCCAATCAAAAAATCTCTCGATTGTATCTTATTGTTAGATAATATAAAAAATATGTTTCGTAAATTTTAACAAAATCGGTTGAGTAGATCTTGAGATATCTTGTACGCCAGATTTTCAAAAGAGTCCTATTTAATGTCTCATATCTCCGTCATTTTTTTATTTATTTTTTTAATCGTTATTATTTTAAATTATTCATAAAACTACTATGTATATGTATAAAATAAAAATTATTTTATATACGTAAAGCTGCGTCAAAAAAAATGTTTGTTTTTCAAGCTTTTTATTAAGTATGCCTATTTTTCGGATTGGGAAGGTGGTACGTTTATTTTATTATGTATTATCACGACAGTGCAAATTATGTTTAATGACATTGATTCACATTTTACTACATATTTTTGATAACTATCCTCAAGTAAAGTAGATGCCGAAGAAGTGAGAATTTTTATAATAGCAGCTAGGTATTTGGGTAGCATTTATTAAGATTTCGAAAAAACCGTACGTGATAGAATTTTTCATTATTTTTCCCTTAATTTGCACCTCGAAATTTATACGAAATCATTATTCAATTTTAGACAATTTTACCCATGCATACCTGTGTTATTAGTGATGGATCCAGAGGGTGGGGGGATCATCCCTTTCTGTAAATCATGGTAAAATTTATAAATTCGTGTTTTTGAAATCATCGGTCTTTTTCGCATTGAAATTAAAATAATATATTACTAGTATATAAGGTAACGGCTCAGGGGTGGACCGTTTTTTTTCGGAAAAATTACGATAAAACCTTGATCTTTTATTAAATAGTGAAATTTTATACGTTAACATGTTAGCTGAACTTTCTAGATAATGTGACAAAGTTTACTTTTCGAAATATTTACATTTTTTAAATTTCATAAACATTAAAAAAAATTTCATACTAGTGTCAGTGTCTAACCATTTTCGAAAATCAAGAAACTAGCAGTAAACCATTTGTGAGTTAATATGTATTTGACCACTCATAATTAAACCAAAAATTAAGTTCATTTAATATATTCAATGTATTCCCCATGCCATCTATCGATCGAGCGAGGAAAATGCGCTTACAAAGAAATCTTATGTCAACGATATTAGTTTACTACCAGGAGCGCAAAAACAGTTGAAAGGGCCATATCTCATATATGGAATGTGATTTGTTTGAATATGAATCTTGCATTGCACTTGCACCAAATATCCTAATTGGTGTTTGAAAACTCGGGAGGCGGAGCATATTGATTTATCGAGTAAATATAAATTAAGGTTGTCAGTCAATTGATATGAATAAATTATGTAAATCGCGTTGACAACTCCGACACGGTTTAACTCCTAATAATATGTGCCCCGGGTGATTATTCTCATCAGAAATCTAACGCTTCGAAATATATCGAATAAAGTATTAAGCGATACTTTCGAGGCGTGGGATGTTCGATTGGGCAGACTATTAGGGGAGCATGTTACATAAGAAGGTAAACTGTCAGGGTCGGCAACGTGATCTGCATTATATATAATATTTTAAAATTATCAATATTCATCTAGTTATACAGATGTGAAACTGTACAGAGGTGATGGATCATGCCTTTTTGATCATTTTGAAGTAAACATACTTTAGTCCCGTAGTCTCGTAGTTTTCGAGTTACTATTACTTTTTTGATTTCCGTGAGAAAAATCTAAAATTTTGTACTCGATAATTTTAATTTAATTTACAACACAGTTTAATTTAGAATTAATTCCACAAAGTCGTTACATAATCAATTGTTTGATTGAATCAATCAAACTATTCAGAATATTAAAAACTTCAAAACCCTACCAAAGCAACATTAAATTTCAACGAAAAAACATTTTTATAGAAAAAAAATCATTTTCCTCGACCATATAATTTATTCATATTTATCAATTTGTGACAACCTTGCTTATTGCTCCGCCCACCCCTCCGAGTTTACAAATACCAATAGTGTTCGGCGCGAATGAAAACATGATACACATATTCGTACAAAACAATGACCATATACATATGTATAACATACGATGCACGCCCTTTCATCTGTCTGTGCTCCTGGTAGCCATAGCACTTTGGTACTAACAATTTAACATTGCCTTATTTGAAGTAGCTAATAAAGCAATATTGGAATGCTCCAATTAATTTAATTAACAAATTTTATACACACCCAAGTCTTTTTTTACACGGGAAATGCGTTTCATTGTCAGAGGCTACAGTGTAAAAAAAATGCATGGTGCCTAAATAAAAATTGGAGATAGGTTCCATCAGTATATTTGGACGAAACATCTATCCAAATGTATTTTATAAAAAAAGTGCAATTTGATGAAATTTCGCCATGTGAAATCATTAGAAAACATTGTGAATTTTCATGTCATAAAGTGAAAGTGAAAAAACAGTGTAAAAAAATAATCGGTTATTCTTTTTCGAATTTCGGAAGAGTGTGAAAAGAGTTTTGGGTGTAAAATGTGCATTGTTTAATGGGTTCTTTGAGACCATTCAGATTTGACAATATATAAAAGCATGCCCATCATTCGAAAATAAAAAAAATGACCCAATCATTTTATGATTTTGATACGATATATTTTCGGTGCATTTAAATTTTGCAAATTATGTAAGGTGGCCCATTGCGTACGCCGGGTTTTAATTTCAAATTAAACACAATAAATTAATATTTTAATGGAAAGTTTTTATTTATAAAGTAGATATGTCGAGATTAATAGATTAACGCTTAATCTCTACATAAAAAAATGACACTTTTTTTACTGTTTTCAAAATATAGTCGCATCATTGGCATTAAATTGTTAGTACCAAATTGTAGTTTGGTCGTAGCCGAATATGGCTACCGGGAGCACAGACAGATGAAAGGGCATACGTCACATATGGCATTGTTTTGTATGAACGTGTATCATGTTTTCATTTGCGCCGAACACTATTGGTATTTGCAAACTCGGGGGGGCGGAGCAATAAGCAAGGTTGTCACAAATTGATAAGTATGAATAAATTATATGGTTGCTGAAGATGATTTATTTTCTATATAAATGTTTTTTTCGTTGAAATTGAATGTTACTTTGGTAGGGTTTTGAAATTTTTAATGCTTTTGATAGTTTGATTGATTCGATTTAACAATTGATTATGTAAAGATTTTGTGGAATTAATTCGGGATAAAACTGTGTTGTAAATGAAATTGAATTAATCGAGTAAAAAATTTTAGATTTTTCTCTCGGAAATCGAAAACAATGGTAACTTGAAAACTACGAGACTTTGGACTGAAGTATGTTTACTTCAAAATGATCAAAAAGGCACGACCCATCACTTCTGTAAAGTTTCACATCAGTTTTCAGAACATCTGTATAATTAGATGAATATTAATAATTTTAAAATGTTGTATATAATGCAGATGGCGTTGCCAACCCTGACAGTTTTCCTCCTATTGTAACATGAACTCCTGATAGCTTTTCTCATCAGAACATCCCACGCCTCGAAATATCGCTTATATTATTCGATATTATATTTCGAGCGTCAGATTTCTGGTGAGAATAATCACCCGGAGCACATAAACATTAGGAGTTAAACCGTATCGGGGTTGTCTTTTTTTTTTTTCATGTGTTGTCATTGGTTGTTGTACCTGGACTAGTCCATTATCCACATATAAAGGAACATCATGAGACAATGGGTGCTATATAGCGAGATTTATAGGTAGGAAGGGAAGGAGGGGCGATCCCTCAAACTCGCAAACCGCACACAGTACTGGCTGCGTCGATCGCCGACGACCCCGTGCAATTGTCACAATAATCGCGGCGTCGCACACATAATTCGTGCGGCGGTCGACAGAGCGAGAGAATTCGGAACCATTTATTGGAATCGTCTCATTAATGAGAGATTAAACTCTCATTTTCGAGTCAAATGGTTAAATACCCAATTTGAGACGATCGGGTAGTTGTTAAAAACGGAGGCCACCCTGGCCATCCCCGTGGCTTGAACCATCATCCTTACGAATGACAATCCATGCAGCGTTACCGCTGCGCCACGGGCTGGCTAATCGGGGTTATGGTCGCTGAAGATGATTTATTTTCTATATAAATGTTTTTTTCGTTGAAATTGAATGTTACTTTGGTAGGGTTTTGAAATTTTTAATGCTTTTGATAGTTTGATTGATTCGATTTAACAATTGATTATGTAAAGATTTGGTGGAATTAATTCGAGATTAAACTGTATTGTAAATTAAATTAAAATTATCGAGTGCAAAATTTTAGATTTTTCTCACGGAAATCGAAAAAGTAATAGTAACTCGAAAACTACGAGACTACGGGACTAAAGTATATTTACTTCAAAATGATCAAAAAGACATGACCCATCACCTCTGTACAGTTTCACATCAGTTTTCAGCACATCTGTATAATTAGATGAATATTGATAATTTTAAAATATTGTATATAATGCGGATCACGTTGCCGACCCTGACAGTTTACCTTCTTATGTAACATGCACCCCTAATAGTTTGCCCAATCGAACATCCCACGCCTCGAAAGTATCGCTTAATACTTATTCGATATATTTCGAAGCGTTAGATTTCTGATGAGAATAATCACCCGGGGCACATATTATTAGGAGTTAAACCGTGTCGGAGTTGTCAACGCGATTTACATAATTTATTCATATCAATTGACTGACAACCTTAATTTATATTTAGTCGATAAATCAATATGCTCCGCCTCCCGAGTTTTCAAACACCAATTAGGATATTTGGTGCAAGTGCAATGCAAGATTCATATTCAAACAAATCACATTCCATATATGAGATATGGCCCTTTCAACTGTTTGTGCGCTCCTGGTAATGTCCGGCGATGCGACATACGTACGAAACTTTCTTCAACTATGTATATTTGGTTGATAATACGACACATATATATGTACCTTGTTATCGTCATCCATTTTTGCCGATTGCACACCCCATATTGACTCTTATTTATCGACTTGTTTCAAGTCGTGCATCGTGAACCGAGCGGCCCAATGAATAAAACTACAGAAAGATATAAAATTATGATATTTAACATGATTGTTTGATAAAATTACGATAAATCTGTAATTATGAAATGCGTTCACACATTTTGCCGTGTCATTTGCATCGACTGCATCCTTATTTTCCTGAATCTCTCCGTAGGCACAGTGAGGGTCATTTCGGAAACCAAGCTGGAATGGGATGTCATCCAAATAATCGTTATCATCATGGCATATCCTGATCCTTTTGATCAAATTTTTGACGACTTTTTCTAAATCAGTTGGCTCAATTTCAGCAACAACGTATTAGATTTCTGTTTTCCGCTCAGGAATTGTTTTTTTTGTTTGTTAGCATAGAACCCAGAAATAATAAAAAGCTTAAAAAAAATCTCATGGCGATAAGTCGCAAGATAGGCCGATTAACTAAAGCATTTCTGAAAATCACAACTAGGAAAACGTTGAATCTATGGTTTCTCTTAACATATACACAGCACAGCATGCCGCACCATCCTTTTAAAACTACATTTCTTTAAGGTCCATATGGTTCAATCGATCCCACAATTTTTAAAATTAATCTTCGATCGGTGGATCCATCAAGTAAAATATGGAAACCAAATATCTCACGAACTACTCGAAAAGTCTTCGCAAAAACTTTCGTCATATTTGTGATGTGTTTAAAAAAAACTTCTCAAAGATTCATAAATCTCAAAGACTGCATATTACAAATATAAAAAATCAGGGTTGCCGTTGTAAATATTAAACAAATGATGGGAAATCTAAATCGATGGTCCTATATAATAATCATAGTCAATTATTGAATAAAATTAATCTACACAAAAAAAAACCATTTACCACAAACTTTACACATACATCAAAATTTTCCGACGTTACATAAAAAAACCTCTTACCCTAAAATTTCCAAACAAACACTCGACCATCCCGCAACAACCTTAAAGGAAAATTCCATCGAAATTTCCACCACGGAGGCCATTGAACCGAGGCTTTTGTTTGAGCGCACCTGCGGTTTCGTACACGGTCCCCATCGCTGCCTTTTTTCCCCCCGCCCCTGTCTAAAAAGTGGGACCTGGACCCGGGTACCATCTGCGACAGGCTTCTTGGCCTGTCTGTGCTGGTGCACTCGGATTAATGCCTGTACATTTGTTGCCGTGCATGTGCCGTTGACAAATGTTGGGAAGTTTCCGCATTCGTAATGTGGAAAAATGGAAGTTCCCTTGAGGGTTTTTTTTAATTTTGTGTTTTTGTTTTGTTTCAGGGTGTCGATCGGATGAAGGAGTTTTTGAGGTTGTATTGTGTATGTTGGAGTTTTGTATTTTGTTTTTTTCAATAAATATATATTTTTGTTGAAATGTGTGTTGTTTTATTTGATTCGATTTTTTTAGTGTTCGGTTATCTAAATGTGAAAGAGATGTGATTCGAAAAATGAAATTGAATAATTTTTGTCAATGGAATCACGAGAGTGTAAATAATTAAATAAATTATCTTCTTATTTAATCAGTTTTTCGATTATATTCTTGAAGCGAAACTTCTGTGTACAAATCGGAAATGAAATTTTTTTTTGAAAAATTTAAAATGTCACAAAAAACGTTGGATTTTTTCACTTCAGTTCATATTATATAATATTAATATTTATAATATACCCGAATCTATTTTACACGGTTCAACTAAAAGGACCAATAGTTTTTTTAATATTATTTTTTCTTCATTTTAACACGGTGTAAAAAAAGTATTATTATGTTACAATGGTCAATATACAATTGCCAATACAATACAATTACAAATATAGTATAATTACAATATAAATACAATATACAATAGTCAAATCCAAACCAAACCAAACCAATATACAAGTATAGTTATTAAACGAAAATTTTCGATATTTTTTGACAATTTCACATGGTAAAGTTTTACATTGCACACTTTTTATAAAGTAAGTTCGAATGGAAGTTCCATCCAAATATAACGAACCTATCTTATTGTTAAGTTTTTATACGGTCACCATAATTTTTTTATACGGTAAGTTTTTCGAATGTATCCCCCCTTTAAAAAGAGACTCGAACTCGTTATCAATCGACGCACCGTTTTACCATTTCATCTCGATCACCAATCAATACCAAACAAATCTAAATATTATATACCGAACTTTATACGGTCACCATAATTTTTTTACATGATAAGTTTCTCAAACGTATCCCCCATATAAAAAGAGACTTTAACGCATTGTCAATCGACAACACCGTTTTACCATTTCATCTCGAATTTCTCCAATCAATACCAAACAACGCGACATCGGAACCCATCAACAATCATCAGATACATTTCGGATTCCCGAAAACGACAAATTGCCCCAACACACCCACAAACGGGGGCCCAAGTTTCCCCGACCTGTCCCTGAAAAGTTGCCGTGTTTATGAAAAGCGAATGTGTTTTATCTCGCTGTCACTCGTGCGGGGGATCGACAGGAAATGGAAAAGGGGGAAGATTCCCGGAAAATGGCAGGTGGCCGACGAAGAAAGTTTCCCGAGGATATTCGACTTTGATCCTCGGGGTATAGCACTGTCAATCCATGCGTCCCCCTTTATTGTGCAGTGAGATCGGGCTAATTGGGAATTTTGTTGTTTCGGTCGATATTTTGGGAACTTGGAGTTAGTGTGGGTCGGGTTTTAAAGGGAATTTCTGTAGGGGCCGGAAATTGTTATAGTTTTGGAAATTTATTTTTTTAAAAAAAATGTATATATACATTTTAGAAGATCATAATACAGTTTGTAATTTTTAATATTTTTTAATCAGAATTAGCTTGAAATCAAGGCTTAAAGTCAATTAAATTCCAAAAAGAGAAATTTGTAGTAAAATGTTACTGAAACTATGAAAATCTCAATTAAGTGCAAACAATAAAAAAATCCACCTGTTAAATTTGTAATTTAAATGTGAGATGATTTTTAAAAATAAATATTTTTTTGGGTCTGTAAACAGTATATCAACAAAGTATGTTTCTACAAGCCGAGAAAAAGAAACAGTTCCAAGAATGCGTAATCTTTTCAGAACTCTTCAGAATCATTCAGAACTCTTTAAATCTCATATTAATGGTTTTTTTAACAATAGCAAAAAAATAGCAATAGTTAATGAGTTGGAAGCAAATATTAAAAGAAAATGCATCCGAATTCCAAATCAAATTTTCTTCACTACATCTTCTAAACATTTTCTGACCCAGAACACTTCAATTTAAAAAATTGTGGTAACTAAAAAAAAATAACATCTCTTTTTTAATTTAGGGTTTAAGTATTAATCACATCTCGATAAATATTATATCAAAATTATAATCGTTCAAAATGCGTATACATTTTTCGGGACACTGTATTTAAAATTAATTAATCGAAATTTCCACTCTGCACATTTTATAATAATATGGTCGATCGAACCTATTTGCATCGTTAATTTATTACAGAATTGAATAGCCAAAGTAGATTCGACGAAGTTTAATAATTAAATACACAAAAACCTTCGTCACATGCAGGTTGCCGTAATAATTTAGTTTAAAATATGGGCATGGAAACCTACGCATTTTCAATTTAATATTTGTAATTTTCGCCACTATTGTGAGTATTAAACATATTTTCTAAGTAATTTTCTAGAATTTTCCAAAATAACATAGTTCGTTAATTTTTAATGATTAAATAAATTTTCACCAGTTTGTGTAATAGGATACATTTTAAACGGCATTTTTTAAAATTTATGTTTCAGTAAATAGTTTCACTTTATAAGTGCATCTTATAATATTATATTTTCATTTGAGAAAGCAGTTTTTTTTTACTGAATATCACATATCATGCTGTAATATCAACTTTTATGATAAATTAATACAGATTTTATGTTCCAAGTTCAATTTTTTACAAATGAAGTTCAACCATTGGAAATATATGATTAAGACATTTGTCATAATCAATGAAACACAATTTATTCATTAATTTCAGCTGGCGATTTTTTCATGAAAACAAGAATATGAACTTTCTTTTCTTAAAACCCTTTGAGGCACAAAATTTTAGACGAAAAAAGCCCCAGTTTCACAGAAATTTTATCTTCATAAAATTTAACAAAGTAGGATTATTTTGATTACTAAGGAGAAAAAAATTACATAATATTAATGAAAAAATAAGAAGAGTAATTATTTTTTTTTTAAAATAATTATTGTAATTATATAATTAGATATGCATTGTCAAGTTTACGGCCAATAGTTCAACAAACAAAAATTATATGACAACCATTAACGAAATACTGACCAATTTCAAGTAGGTGGGACTCAACGTAAAACTGTGATTCAATTTATTTTAATTTTTCGAGGTGGAACATTTTTTATTACATTATACCTCAAAAACGATCACGTTACCCCAACTAATTTTTATTTCTACATATTCAAATCCCACAATCTACAAAAACATTTCCGATGATTGATTTTGATATATTACAAAAGAATGATTATGATCCATAAAAAAAACTAAATTTGATCTGTAACCGATATTTTAATATTTTAGCCCTCATAGTCCTAACCCTCATAGTTGCAAATAACCACCACAACGACACCATCCAATCGATACAACATTCCTCAAACTTCGACCATCGATTCGAAGCGGTCATTTCAATAAATTAACACTCGACCGACTGAAAATCGACCCTCGTTGTTCCGGTTTCCTTCCCGTGGCACTCTCGTGCACCAACTAAAATAGAAATCGTATAAAAAAATCGTCCAAACGAGCGAAACGGCTTCAGCCATTGGCGAGGGACGAGCAAGCATGGCGTGCTTAAAGTTGGCAGGCTCGCATAAACCGGAAGTTTTCCCTTGAATTTTACATACGCGCTAGCTTTTCCGGATGTAGATGCGCCAAGGACAAAATGTGGT
Source organism: Hydropsyche tenuis (assembly GCA_009617725.1). Taxonomy (NCBI): domain Eukaryota; kingdom Metazoa; phylum Arthropoda; class Insecta; order Trichoptera; family Hydropsychidae; genus Hydropsyche; species Hydropsyche tenuis. The sequence goes on along the minus strand of VTON01000172.1, from coordinate 88,657 downwards.
ATGTGATTGTTTAAAAAAAAAATAATTGAAATTCGCCGTTGTGGATTTTTCGACAGCGCCGCCAAGTGAATGTTGTAATTAGAATAATTTGAAGAAATTTTCATTTTGATGTTGAGTGGTGGATTGAATTAATATTCAATAATTCAATATTTGGTCTTTTTGAATACTGAATTCAATTTAAATGATTATATTTTATTTTGAGTCAATGAGTTGAGGTCTCATGATCCCTGAATAAATTTTTGAGAAGGTCGAAATGCGTTTTTTTTTCAATTTTAAGCCCGAGAGTATGAAATTTTTAAAACGTCTGAAATCAATTATGAGTTTCTGCTATACCTAACATGAAAATGTATACGAGTTCAAAGGGTGTAAAAACAAAAATTAGATGAAATATCGCAAAAGGCTTATTTTAGATAATGATTTTCTAAATTAAAGCTGTTTAAGAGTTACCTTCTCATTTAACAATACTTATTAAATAAGAAAAATGCACGGAAAATGGAAAAGATTTAATCCTGCAACGAACGTTTTCCTAGGCTGCATATAATGATGTTTTTCAAAAGCTCTTCGAGTTACATACTCATTATCAGTACTTATAAAAGAAAACTATTCTATAAAACACCAAAAAGACTATTTCCTACATTCGACTTTTATACAAACTGCAAATAACAATAATCAACATCATTAAAACGATCCTGTGACGAAACAACATACGACAACTCGGAATTTCCAAAGCACCGAAAACCCCGCCCGACCCGAAAAGCGAAAAAAACCCTGAAAAAGACAAAGCAGGCTACCACTTTTTAATCCAGGCCGTATGAAAAAGTGTACGTGGATCGGAACGGCGCGGTGTGTTTTTCTCCCGCGAGACAAAACTGATGTTTAAAAATGAATACACGGGAGTTTATAAAAACGCAATAAAGCGAGACGCGTACATTTTTCATGGCCTCCCCCCCTCGCCCGCTCCTTTTGGCTCGCAGCTTTTTCAGCTTTTCCTGTTGTGTGTGTGGGTGTTTTTTCAGCTTTTTTCCACGTACTGGAAAGTACATGTTTATCCGTGTCCCTGTTCCAATTTTCGCACGCGAACAATGCGCGCTGAAAGCGTATTCGCTTTTACGCGTGACGATTTCGAATATTGTTTAAATGCGTTTTTTTTTTTTGAATAGATTTTTTTTTTGTGTGTGTGTGATACAAAGTGTTCAGTTTATGAGTTATTTTCAATTTTTAGTGAAATCTCGCAATCAGATGGAGCAATGTTTTTTGTGGTTACGCGACTATTTATCACTTGATGATGATTCGTACTCAAAATTTGACCCTCAGATTATTCAATAGCCACTTTTTTCAACTCCATTTTTTTCATACTCTTTTTTTCACCACCTAACTTTTTCATACACAGAGATTTTTGTCCACAAAGACTATTTCCCCCAGAGACTTTTCATTCCAGTGAAGGATGTTAAATGGATGAGGAGTGAATAGTACGGAGTTCACATTTTGGGAACGAATTATTATTCTAAGATTTGTCAAATAATGAATAGTCTTTACGCCGTTTTCGAAGTCATTTAATGTAGCGTTCTTTTCATCTTATTTTTAAAAGTAAAACACTTAAACTGACTTTCAATAATTGATCTTTAACTGAAATATTATATAAAAAACCTAATAAGTTGTAGTCGCTGCTAGACATCATATAATAAAAATTCTAAAAGATACTCTTAAATCTATAAAGAAAGATTAAAAACAATAAAAACGTTCAAGTTATGACTTTTTCAAATTTTTCTGTCTTTCAGTGACCATCCTATAGAAATGCAGTGTATTTTTAAAAATATGTTTGGTAAAAAAATCTTATACCTAGAAATTAAATTTAATTAATCTTATCACTTTTTATCAATTGAAGTTCAGCTGTAAATAGTTTGATTAATAGATGGATGTGAATTATTTGAGATTCTATAAAAGGTGACTTAAATATTCATGTTTTTTTTCGAAAATAAATTTAAGAGGTTGAGGTTTGAAATATAAACTTTTTTTATAGTATTGAGAGTTATCATTGTATCTGACAATGAGTTTTCTATGATTGTTATAATACCATAGACAAAATAGACGAAAATCGGATATAATATATTATATGATACTTTCTGAAACCGAAAGTAAAACTCAATCCAAAATAAATATTTAAAATTCATATTATTCAATTCCGACATCACATATTAATGGAAATGTACGCGAGCATTCCCCGAATACGCACAATACACATTACCCAAATACGATATCAACATCCAATTATTTCTTTACGACCCGGACTCACAAAACCGAAAGAGTCCGCATACGTTCCCGCGATTTGCATAATCTTAATTCCGAACGCACATTCCGCGGAAATATAAAAATAAAAACACAAACACAATATCACAAAGAGAGTTTTTACCTAGCTCGGCAAATTGAAACATAAAAACACTTTCGATTACGTCGGATTTTTTTTTACGCTCCTACTCGAAGCTACTTTATGTAAAAAGTGCGATTACGCCCCAGAGTTTCTCAACTTTATTCAGGTGAACTTCCGAAAGCGCAAAACACGGACCGAACTGACTTACGAGGTATTAAACAAGTCCTGCCGGCGTTAAGGCAATAATATCGGGGGTGTTGTTCGGCGTTTCGTTTCCGGAAGTTCAATTAGAAAAAAGTGGCCGAAAGTGAATTGGGAAACGCTCTTTGCGGTGCTTTCTATTTAGTATGAAACATGTATAACTTTTTATTGCCGGGCTCACCCGGAATGGGATACGAAATTTTGATGTGAGGGCTTGCGAGTTTGCATGAAGGGCTCGTTTTTTTCGAGTTATTTGACCGTTCTTGAGATGTTTTAAATGTGAATTATGAGTAGGGTCAATATGGTGTATTTTGAATTAGGGCGTATTCTTCTTTTACGGTTGTTTCGGTCTAGTACAATTTCGGAGATGATACGGAATGACAATTTTCAGGTTGGAAATTAGCATGAGTTGCTGTTTGGTCACGTGACCGCTAAACGGAGTGCTCCGATTGGTCGATTATAGTAGTGGGTTTGCATGCTTTGAGTAATTTGATCATTCTCGAAATATTTATTTTTGTAATGTCATAAATATTAATCTGTGAGTACGGTCAGTTTGTAGTGTCTGAAACAATATATGTTACAAGATGATAATTCTCAGCTTTGAAAATTGCATAAATTGCTTGTTTTTCTTGAGATGATCAAATGGAGTGCTATCGTGGGTCGATTAAAGTAGTGAGTTTGCATTCTTGAAATATTTCTTTTTGTAATATCTTAAGCAATTTCCTTACAAATTCTTATACGATTTACCTAAAAATTTTAGCTTCTATCGCCTTAATACTCGTAGCTTACATTTCAAATATAGATTATTATTATTTATAATTATTAATTATTCTTTAGAATTTTTTTACAAATATTTTATTCTAATATATTATTAGTAATATTTCATCAAGTATAATCAATTGAGAGCAAAAAGCTCGCTCGTCTCAGTGTCTCCCAATTGAGGACGACGACAGGATATGGGTTAAATATCAAATATGATTCAATATTAATTATTTGAAATGAACCACTATCTGAAATCTGGTGTCTGAAATTTATACAGATGATAATTTATAGCATTGAAAATAACTTAAATTATAATTTTTTTTACATAATCATTAAATTTAGTGTTTTTATTGGTTGATTTAAGAAGTAATATCTATTATCTATTATATTATATAATGATGATCCTTTAATGATAAAAAAATATAGATTAGGAACAGACACGTTATATCTTTCAGTTTCAAAAGTATAATAGCATAAAATCAATCATCAAATTGAGCTTTTTCTGTTGGTCGATTTCTTTGATGCAAGCTCGTTCTCCTTTTGCAAATTTGTAGATGGTATCTCTTATAATTGAAATAAAATGCTAGTTTCTCAGGTCAACACATTTATTTTCGACAAATGATATATTTTATGTATAACGGATACAAAAAGCTAAATTGCATCAATACAATTCAATAAACATGTGGTTGACAAATATATAGTGATAATTTCATTAAATATATTCAATATTCTTGTTACAAATTAAACTTTTACGATATGTTAATTTTTTTAATGATCGAAGCATCTTTTAAAATTAATCATTAAAAATTATAAAAATTTGGTAACTTATTGGTAATGTGAAATTGTTCAGAGCTGGCTCAAGCTTTAGGCCTATTCTCAACTGTCAATCAAAATTGGCACACTTTTTCAATCCTGCATTTTAAAAATCAACAAGTTGAGTCAGCACTGAAAATCAAATTCAATACACATATAATATAAATATTAACGATAATTATTTAGGCTACATTTTATTGACATGAAGTTGTTAGTATTATATATAAAATAAATGATTTATTTACATATAGGATGGGCAAAATATCAACTTTTTTCGAAACGAAAATAAAATAGAATTTCACAACAATGTACGTATCATAATATAATACAATATGTTTAGAAATAAAAATATCACAGAGTGAAAAATAATCATGATAAGTGTTTTTAGAGCGCGTGCAGAAAGATTCGTCATTTTTTTTTATTTATCCTAATTTAGACGAGATTAATTGTTCAATATATTTTTTTATAATTTAAATATATATTTATATAATATTACAAAAATGTGTATTGTCGATAGTCGAAACGAAATGACAAAGGAAATGCACCCACCGAATATTTCGAATATGGAAACGAAAAAAATAAATAAACTTCTTGGTCAAATTTTTTTTCAAGAATAAATCAGACAAGAAAAACTCTTGCGAATACAGTTAATTGAAATGTGTATTTACAATTTTGATCATTAGTGTATATAATTTTTATTTATCATATATATATATAATATAAATTTTAAAGGTCAGTCGTTGAAAAACTTTTTTTTTTATTTTTACACGAAATTATAACGGAACACGACCGAGTCCCTTAAGGGCACTGGTAGGTTTACACATTAGGGGATATTTCATGGAGAAGGGATTCTCACCCGAACCCGTTGTAGAGCGCAATCGAAAAGCTCCTCGGAAACCGTCTTGACACATTACATATTAAATTTAATACATTTCAATATACCTAAGGGCTTTCCTCGCGATCCATCATTGATCTTTTCCTAGAAGAAGTAAAAGCTAAGAAACACGGCGGCCGAACCGCGCGCTTGATTGTCTCGCGCTTTACATTTTCGTATTAATTAATTTAATTTTTTTTTAATTCGTATTATTATAATTAACAATTTATTTTAGCTATGCGGTTTTTTTGCGCTTCTACCGACCGGGTCGTAAAACGATAACGGACAATGGGCGAGGGGGAGCGGGTCGGGGTTTGTCGGAAGTTTTTGAAAAATTTTAATTTTACTTTACTAGGAAGAATTGTTTTTTTTTAAATATAATTCAATTCGAGAAGCTTAAGCTTCTACTGTAACTAGTTTTTTTTCATTTACAGATTATACACATGCATTATGAACTTACGATTTTTCATTTTCCAATATTGATTATCCTATCTAGATTTTTTTTAAATAAATATATATACATGATTTTAATTCGGAAAAAAATATAATTTGACATATCGCATTTCAATAATATGCGCGATCGATTAAATAGCAATTCGTTTACGTTCGAAACCATTTAAAAAAAAACAACATGAACATCACTATACCCTGAATGAACTAGCGCGAAACTCAAACTCACAACAACAAAAAAAAAACAACTCAATCACAACGAAAATTTCAAGCGGTCGTAAAATACCTTCGCACCGTTTGCGATTTAATAATTCGCGTCTGCGAAATTCTCGTTCGATTTTGCACGTTGCAAAGTGAGCAAACAAACTCGCATTAGCGACTATGTTCGGCGGAAAATTAGCGGAAAACTTCATTAGTCGTGTTTGGGCCCGGAGCGATTTGCACATACCTCGTGTTATCGAAGGAAAAGCCCGGTTTGTGTGCGAGGGTTGTCGAAAGATCTTGTGTTACCCTCGGAGGTTGTATTTTGAATATTTTGATCGGTGTCGTATTCGAGAAAAGGCCTGGTTGTTGTGATTATTCGAATGACGGTTATTCGGTTTTCGATTGATCGGATATTGAAATTTGCTAAGTGAAGGTTTCTATTATTTTTGAGAAAGATTCGAGGTTTCGATTAATTTATTCAATTCTACAGAACTATGTAACAATTGAGTTCATTTTTTATATAAAAAAATATTTTTTTTGCAAAACATGATACAATACACCGGTATTAAAATGTCGGTTATTCGGTATTTGATTGATCGAATATTGAAATAATAAAGGATTCTATTATTAAAAAAAAAGATTTAGATCAATTAGTTCAATTCGACAGAATTATATAACAATCAAGCTTATTTTTGATATGAAAAAAAACATTAATTTTTTGCAAAAAAGATATTATACAATACGCCGGATGTATACACGTTTTTTTCCGTACGAAAACATTTCGCCCGTTGAAAGTATTTGTTATATTAAATTTTTTCTTTGTGTAACGAGTTTGTGTGTCGCCGCCGCTTCATATCGCGAATAATACACGAAAAATTCCGCGTTATGAATTCATATTAAATGCGAATGAAAAGTATGGATTTCGGTGCGCGAATATGGCAAAGTTTCGCCATTTTGAACGGCCCTTTTCGAAACAATCGAAAAATGTATTGATTGATTAATATGAGTAATAAGTTGATTTTTTATTTACATTTCGTTTAATATATATGAATAGTAATATAGGTTTTTTTCAATGATAATGTTTTCGTGATCCCTTAGAACTATATCGTTATATGCTAATAATGATTACTTATACGAATGAATGCATGAAATACATATATAATATAATACATTGTTTTTTTTTAATAGAAACAAAACGCATACATTGCGATAAATCATTATCGCCAATCTACAAAATATATGTATATTTCCTATCAATTCCTTAGATTTTCACGCATGAAAGTCGACATTGTGATTGACATAAATGTATGTACGAAGACAGTGATTTTATCAAATGATTTTCGAAAATAACACAAATACAAAGCTAAACAATAACGAATTTCTAATAATGAGAAAAGTTGTGCGCAAAGGTATAATATGTTAATATATGTATCATACATCACTTTAATATTAATATTTTTTTTTAAAACCAATAAATACTTACGCAATACAAAAGTTATTTTACTTAAATGCGACAAGGTCTAACTTTAAAAAACTACTTAATGATTTGTTTTGAAGTCAGTCCGAAAAATTCAGCACACAACTTTTTTATATTTTTTTTTTAGATCAAATTTAAATATTATTATCTTTATTTACATAATATATATATTTTTTTATATATTCTTTAAAAGACACACATTTGGTCAGTACACGTCGTTTGAAAATCTCACACGCCATATCCATCATAAATAATATTATAATACGTATATTGTGCTTACAATGGTACCGGCGAGACTTTCGAAGTACACACATATGAGATTTTTTTTAATAATCAATATAAACGATTTCCCCTTTCCTTTTCCAGGCTTTTGTGAGCCATTTAAAAAAAAATCAACAACCACTGAGTAGAGTTTCGTATTTAACCTACGCAGGCTTCGATCGATCGTTTCTTTAGGCTAATAATTGATCTAATTTTGATTAAACAATAATTTATAACAATTCGAAAAGTCACAATGATCATGGATAGAAACACAGATTAAGTAACCACATATTAGACTTACTTATACAAACATTTATGACAAAAATATTGAATGCTATTGATAACATTTATAAGTTCATATATTGAAAAGTTCTAAGTCGAAACGAATAGATAAAAGCTTTTGTGGAGGGTTATCGATGACGAAAAAAATATTTTAAAATTTCAGAAAGTGTTTCAGCTGTACATAAAATAGGAACTCTCAAACAGTTTTGAACAAACAAAAAAAAATATTAAAGGGTACATAGTCGTATAATATTTGACATATACAAAATAAAATGGAAGATTTGCACAACGGTAATAGATGTCGATTAACACATATTTATATATATATACTTTTAAACATATATAACATACGACAGTTAAATTTTTTAAACGTTTATTTTTTTGAAAATAGAGTCAACCTCGAGTCCATCCGTCGCACATATGAATCCGCACATTTCGCGACAGTGCAATTCCCCCATCCGTTCACTGAGCACCACATTTGTATAATACATTATTATTTTCGAGTTCGACTTGTTCCAGAAAATCTCTGGTCCGCCGCACGCCGGGAATTTCGCGAAAAATATGCAAATCGCGCGAATAAAGTTTCACTTTTTAATATCGAAAATGCTTCCCCCCGCGCGAAAGTAATAGATTAGCGCGCGGTTAATACGGAAGATTTCGTGTTATTAAAAAAGTTTCCTTTCTTTTCGGATATAAAAGCGAACGTAGCATCGAAATTCATAAAGACCCCTGGCGATTTTGACTCTTCGGAAAATTAAGGTTTCGCCCGAGAGGTGAGTCGGATTGTTTATGAAATTGTTGGAAAGGCGAACTTTGTAAGATTTGTATGTTGTGTCAGTTTTTTTTTTAAATCGATTTACTTCGCACAGTTGTTTGGTAAAATATATTTGAAATAGTCCAAATTATAGCAAAATGCATATACAAGTTGAGGGATTTGGAAATTTAACGATATGTCAGATTTTTTTTAATCCGCAAATAATTGATGAATGGAAATTGTGGGTTTTTTTAAATACGTCGTTAGTATTCAAAGAGGATACTTTAATTTCACGATTCGTTGATTGATTATTGATCATTTGTTGGATTGTATTACATAATATATTGAATCGATTGAAACCGATATTGGTTTTCATCTATAGAAGTATCGTTACTGTTCTCTTTGAGTATCAGTGATGGATTAATTGAAAAATCGAATTGATATTCTACGGTTTTGATTATTTATTTTTTGATACATAGTTTCAACAATTGTTTTTTTTTTATTTGATATAACTATGTAGCTTTTTTAAATATATAAAAAAACAAGAGTAAGAATAAGACTATATGATAAGCATATGAAAACATGTGAATGTATAATATATTGTATAATAAAAGTATATTTCATACTTAAATATCTAGAACTTTTGTTCGCGAATGAACAAATTCAATGAATAATGATTCAAGCCTATTGTTAAATACACATCCACTAGTTGAGTTGGCTCATTATATAAAATAAACCTTCGCTGGGAATATACAATAGATTCACTGTAAAATATACATATAATATAATATTATACATCCATTCTTGCGTTTTCTATGCTCAAGCTCATCATGTAATCTCAATTTATTTATGAACGATAGCTTTATGCAATATAATTATACCGATTCTATCGATCATTTAAGACTTTAAGATGAATCAGGGGTCGGCAATCATTTTTTTTGAAAAGGGCCAGATCGTAAAAATTTGAAAGTTGACGAGCCGGCTAGCGAAATCAAAGATAGTTATATGGGTAATTCTAATCAAAGAGAAGCAAAAAAAAACAGGCTCTAAAATCAACACGAAATTATTTTTCGTTTTTTGTTGATTCAATAACAACGTAAAATTTTGGGTCTAACAGAAGCTCTTCAATTGTACGATTAAATGGATTTTGATATATGTAAACGTTTTTTGCACTTGTATCAAAACCCGAAAAAACGCTTTTGTAATTGTAGTTCAACAATAAATTCAGAAAGTGCATCAGCTGCAATTTTTTGTTGACTATGAGAATTTCTATATTGATTCTACATTTTTTAAATGTATTTAATTTCAAAACAATATTAACCCGTGGGCCAGATTGAAAACAGGCGACGGGCCGCAGTTTGCCGATACCTGATTCAAACCGTAAAAACATTTTCTTACATATCATGAATTCGAAATTCGATTTCAGAAAAAAATCTGACATATCAAAAAAAAACCCCAAACCCCATCCCACCCTACACAAAAACATCAAAAAAAAAAAATAAAAAAATCACCCTGATACTAAAAACCCCCGACCACGAAACCGCCCACATCCTCGAACCCCCCCGCAAAAAAACCGATCTAAACCGGAAGTGCGGCGGGAACCGAGCCGAATCACACGACAGTCGAGTCGGAGTTGTCGTCGCAGCCAAGTCGTCAAGTGGCCAACTCGTCGGCGAGCCTGCGGAACCGCTGGCAGGTGCCTGCGGATCAGAGCCGGTCGGGGGGCGCGTAGCCCGCATTGGCCCTCTTCAGGAACAGGTACAGGTGGCGGAAGGTGGGCCTGTCTGCGGCCCTGCGCTGCCAGCACTGCAGCAGCAGCCCATGCAGCTCCCGAGGGCATACTGGGGGCCGGGGGGGTGCCCGCCCTCCCCCCTGGCGCCAGCGGGCCGCATTCTCGACCACTTGCTCGGCGGTCAACTCGCCAAGGGGCTGCTGGGTGCAGAGGGTGAGTAGCTCCCAGAGGGTGACGCCGAAGGACCATACGTCGCTCATCGGGGTGTGCTTGCCCTGGAGATAAAAGCGGTGTTAGTTGGGTTGCAGGGGTGCTCGGGGGGTTTCAGGCGGTTGGGAGATGGGTGTTGGGAGATTTTTGTGATAATTATGATCGTGGAATTGTACAGGGTCTTCCCCGGGACTTTGATAACTTCTTATCGGATTTTAAGTGACTTAGAGTCATGATAGAGAAGTGAGAGTGATACCATTCCGAATGAAATCGGCTACAATTTATTTTTCATTTTTTACCCCCCCCCCCCCTCAAATTTTACCTCTCCCCCCCTCTTCCATCGTCGAATGGGTAAAAAAAAATATTTGAACTGTACGAGTTAGTAAACGGAAGTACGCTATTCGACGATGGAAGAGGGGGGAGAGGTAAAATTTGAGGGGGGGCGGTAAAAAATGAAAAATAAATTGTAGCCGATTTCATTCGGAATGGTATCACTCTCACTTCTCTATCATGACTCTAAGTCACTTAAAATCCGATAAGAAGTTATCAAAGTCCCGGGGAAGACCCTGTATATGAAACTTGAATTTTATGATTCAAATTGGACGTTTTACACTTTAAATTAGACGTTTTACGCTTCAATTTGGACGTTTTGTATTTTAAATTGGACTATACGAAAGTGTTATTAAGACCGTTATTATAGTAATCAATTTAATTCATTGCTATGAGTTTTTGTTGATTTGTTTAATTTTAAGGGTTAAACGTCTGATTTGAAGTTTAATTGTTGAATTTGAAGTGTAAAAATTGTATGTGGATAGTCAAGTAGCCATTAGTAGTAAACCAGTTTATTGGAAAATGATCCAAATAATACTTCGGCAATTTACCGGTAAATAAAAAATATGTTATATATGTATAATGTATCTTTTTTATGAGTGCGAGATTTTTTATTTCGTTGTTTCGATTATTGAAAAATTATTTTCGAAGAAAAGTCGGGTCGTATAGGTTAACGGTTGTTTTTTAAAATTTAATTTATCAGTAATTTAATGGTAAACCGGTAATGAGTAAAAAAAAATATCGGATTACCGGTAAATAAAAATTACGATAAATTTTAAAGATTTACAGTAGACAAAGTATTATAGTATACTTGAATTAATGGACAGTCGCTGAAGATATCAATGATAGAAAGTCTCTTAAAGACGTATATATTTCAAGCTTTTATTAACTTGACTTGTGTCTAGTTTTCAGTATAATTCAAAGCCTTGTTACGTACATTTTACAACGAGGACCGATTAAAATTCACATTTCGCACAAACTGGTGCACCAATCGGCGACAATTCCTTGTAATTGTTGTCACAAACAATCGCGGAAAATAGACTATTGACATATGAATAGTCGTTGAAAAATATTTGCATAGTAGTAGCTTATTCAGTCTGAGTTAAGTTTGAACATATGGCCTTCGATATTTGGCGACAAATCTGCCGTCAGAAAGTCACTCATGTGAGAACGGCATATGTTGTGAAAATATAGAGAGGATTATAAATGGTATAAATAAAATAGATCGTTTCAATATTTTGTCTGTTGAAGATATTTTCAAAGCGTACAAAATATTTTTTGAAATAATTCAGTATTCCCTTGAAATTTTCTGTAGGATCAAAAATTTTTATCATAGAATATTTTGAAGAAAATATGCGTATTAATAATAAATTTATCAAAATATTAATAAAATAACCTTGTTCAATTAAAAAAAGATCAAAACTATTATAGTTTCAAAAGTAAATAAAAAAAAACAGATAAATCTGACAAATAAATACGCGCCGAAGCGAATGATACATGATTTAGACGACAACACCGTCGACCCAGAAATTCAACAAAAGTTAAACAATGTATCGATAAACAACTGAAAATTGTATTATCGTCGAATGAAAACCCGCCAGTTGGTTTATTGTCGTTCGACGTATTATCGCGAGCGGTCAGAACAAAAGTGGGACGCGACCCATCAATTCCCTTTATTTTTCGCAAACGCGGATCCTCCTAAGAGAAATACGTAAGAAACTAAAAAAGATACAACACAGAGACAAAAGGAGGCTACGGCAAAAGGCAGCACGGCAAGAGTGCAGGAATCCACTGGGAGAGACGAGCTCGCATTAGAGACACGCGAGCAAATTGAAATTGTGAAGAAAAACAATACGGGAAAATTCTCCGCCGACTGTTCACTTACTACCTTTCTTTTTATTTTCATCTCGAAGCCTTTTTGCGAGGGCTACACGTTTTCCGCATTCGGGTGATGGATCGACGTAGATCGAAGTGTGTGTTGTTGAGAGGTGTTGGTGAAAATTTGGATACTGACCAGTAAAAGGCTTTCCCAGGACATCCATCGGATTGGTAAGCGGGATTTGGTGTCGCTGGTGTAGTAATCTTGGTCGTAGCGATCGCAGTACATGGCGTGATCCGATATTCTAACGGTGAAGTCTTTTCCGAGGATGCAGTTCCTGTGAAATTTAATTTTTTTTTGTTAGTTTCGTTCAACGTATCGGTCGAGTGAAAGTTGGGGCGATTTGTACTTGGATATGCGTAGAAAATGTTAGATGGGTAGTTATTATGTGCGTTTTCTATGAAAAACACTATAAATCTTGTGGTTTTGTGAAATTTAATGTTATCTGTTGGTGTTATAAAAAAAACAAAGGTTTATCGTTTGTCAAATATGATAGTTGACGTGTCTTGGAATATAATATTATAATGGGGAAGATTGAGAAAGACTTGTATTTCTGACATCAGAGTGTTGCAATGTGGTTAAAAATGACGTCGAGGACCACATATACATACAAAGCTCGACTTTGTAAGTGAAAAAAAAGCTTATTCTAGAACAGGGGTGGAAAATGTTTCAGATGGAGGGCCGGATTGAATTTGTTTTGCCATATCTACTTAAATATAATACACCATTTTCAATTTCTTTGGTAAAACTTATTGTAGTTCTAAAACAAGTAAACTATAATTTTGAAAATCTTTCGTATTGAAATTTTCATAACATTTTTGCATAGTGGGAAAATGATCGTCTTTTTTCTTCAAGGTTTAAGGTTGGCCGGATGAAATCAGCACACGGGCCGCCTTTTATCCATGTCTATAATAAGAGAGTCAGCCAAAAAAATAATTTTGACACGAATATTAAATATTGTCTCGATAATTAAATTTCACAAAAAAATTTACATATTCTCCAAAAAAGAACGCTTACACAAACACCGCAGAACATACACATATATTTCCACTAAAAACCAATACCATCCAACATAAAAACCATTACTCTACCGAAACACCACATCGAAAAAGCCTCACCTGGCATTAGACACATGATCGACACCGCCCACCCAAGAGCACATCAAAAGACAAATTAATCAAAAGACCACACACACGACAGACGTCAACGTGCCGGCCTCCCCCTTTGATCCCACCTCCCAAACACTACACGTGCACAATGTCCGCTGCACTTTGACGTCGTCCAGCAGCATTCAGCCCAGTGCTCCAATCACCTTAATCATTTCGCAAGTGAGGCTTTTTCCATGATTGCCCTTACAGCCGATGACCTTTTCAAGGCGGTTATCTCCAGCAGGAGGAGCCCGCACTGGATGCTGTGTGGCAAAGAGGTGCCCCCAGACTCGTATCGCAGTCACGGTTAAAAGGACCCTTTGAAGGATTAATATCAACGTGCACTCCCATTGAGCCGGGCCCTTTGAGCCCGTCGGGATCTCCTTATCTGGTCTTGCGCAGCTATGTAGCTCGCTGGGTTGACTCGGACCGCGAAACCGAACTAGATAAGTTCGTGTCCCCCATTGCGATTAACGGTGATGTGTTTAAAAATTTATTGTATGTGTGCTGAAATTTAGTTCGTGTATTTGTTGAAATTTGGGGGTTGATTCAAATTATGAATGGTTTATGTAAAACGAAATCTATATATGTATGTATATAAAACTCAAACGGTGTATGTATACAATAAACTCCTAAGCTGATAGACGAATCTTCGCCAAATTCGGCAAGAATGTGTTTTGAAATCCGGAGAAACTAAGTAAGCATTTTTTCAATTTTTTCTATCGATTAACATACAGATTATAATATAATGTGCGGGCGTCGCGGTTGATTGTGATAATAATTACAATTGGTACATAATTCATTTTCATAGTCTCGAGCAACGCTGGATACATGCCGCTATAAATAATAAAAACGCCTTTATTTCTATGATATTATATTTTACTTTCAAACTATCATTTATAATTTTCATCTCAAACCATCTTAAAATCCATTCTAATGCACAAAATCTTCTTGAAATTCATCTTCATATCTTAAATCGAATTTGCTCTTAAACTATTTCAAAGCCACCTTCAAACTACCCCAAAATTCACCCTTATTCACAAAACCATCATTGAATTCATCCTAATATCTAAAATTATCGTCACTTCGAAATTATATTAAACCATTTCCAAACATTTCTATAATTCACCACCAATCGTATTTAAAAACTCAAATAGAGTTCAAAATATTGAAAATTTATTTTATAGTATTGAACGTTTCATATTAACGATTTTCTATAAATTTTACTAGACAGATAGATGAAAATCAGCAATTATGTATAGACAAATAATTTTTTAGACTGTGGTTTTTTCTGTGAGTAAAATTTCACGAATCTCGAATTTTTAAGATTATTTAAAACCATGCCATGTCATGTTTATTATAATAATTTTGTATTATTATAATGTGTATTGGGAAAAGTTGTTATATGTAGTTAACAGTTAATTAGTTACTGAAAACATAATAATGAGCTGTATACAAGTTTTAGCAGAAAGAACGAAATTTAGAACAACGCCTTAATATTTAAAATATTATAAAATATGAAAATTGGCATTATTTTTATTGAAACATAAGAGAGTAGAATGTTATGGAAAATTCAAGCGTGTTTAATTGATATGATATATTTAAAAAAAAATGACAAATCCAGATGTATGCAAAATTATATTTATCATAAATAAAATTTGAAATATCAAAGATTCTAATATCAATTAACTGTTATTATTGTTTAAAGTTTACGGGAACTACATCATAATAGTATACAATTGTAATTTATATTCAACGTCAACAATTACAATACATCACAATAGTACACAATTGTAATTTATATTCAAACTCGACTTCAACAATTACTACAATACCAATTTTTTCAATTACCTTAAAAAACTCACATCTTTCTCCATACATATTCATCACCAGCTTTCTACCTTCTCCAACGTCACATTGAAAAATCCCCATTTGAAAATCAAAACACACATTTCCCGCCACATTCCGTAGCGTGTGACACCGGGCAAAGTCGCATGTGACCCCGTTTTCTTTGTCGCAGCCATTAGAAGCTCACTTTGTTTGTTTAGAGCTTTCAGACGCCGTTTTGGGGCGTATCTGATGGCGAAGTGTCGCATAATTACTGGGGATGTGTGCACAAAAAACGGCGGAGGTTGTATTTCAAACAAATTCAGATTTTTAAGGGGTTACACCAGCTTCGCACTCGGAAAAATAGGCATGAAAATAAACTTTTTTTTGACGCAGCTACCCTTTCCACTCATTTGGCGCACTGGGTGCACCAGGGTTCCATTTTTTTATAGCTCAGAATTTGAGCTTACAATTAGTGCACTATTTACAAAATATGAAATATAATACCGATTCTATAAGTTCACCTGCAAATATTTTATATTGAATTGAATGAATATTGTAGATAAAACCTTGGAAAATGATCATCAGCATACCTTCTGCGGAAAAGTCTCGCTAGTGGAAAGGGTGAAGTATATGAAAAAAAAAATTACACGTACGAGTATACATAGCAGTGTTAGGAATAATTTGAAATAATAAATGACGGATATGAGCCATTGAGTAAGAATCTCTTTTGAAAATCCTTGTCAACGGTGTACTTATTTTCTCTGTCAGAAATTGTCGAAAAAATGAAAAA
This sequence comes from Hydropsyche tenuis, assembly GCA_009617725.1. Lineage (NCBI taxonomy): Eukaryota > Metazoa > Arthropoda > Insecta > Trichoptera > Hydropsychidae > Hydropsyche > Hydropsyche tenuis. The sequence goes on along the minus strand of VTON01000172.1, from coordinate 72,292 downwards.
AAATAAATTATTGTTTAAAAAGGTAGTAGCTAATGTGTCACGGTGGGAATTTAAAAAAAATTGTTTTGTAGAAATTATAGTTGTTTGAAAAAAAACAATAAAATTTTAATTGAAATTTTTAATTTAAAAACTTTATAATTTATGAAAATGGCTCTCAACCAAAAAAATTCCCTGTTGTACGTTAGATAATATTATAAAAAATACGTGTTATAAATTTTAATAAAATCAGGTAAATAGATTTTGAGATATCGTGTACACCAGTTTGAAAAAAGTAGTTTCGAGAAAAACGCAAAAGAAAAAACAGTACGGTGTCAGCGTTCATATCAGATTCTCTAACGCGTTCAATTATTCTAATTGACATAAATCCAGAAATAATTTGAATTTTGAAATGGTCAAAAGTTTACAATACTCTCAAAGTACAAAAAATTTATCAAGCAAAAAAAAATCAATTTTTTGAAAATCTGAAGGTGGTGCAACCCCTTAATCGAATTCGCAACCTAACATTGTCGAACGAGAAACCCGCGCCTTTCATCACCGAACGCGAAAAGAATCGAAAACGGAACCTGAGGGAAATGTGTCAAATAAAAGAGTCCATAAAGATGCAAATGCGATCCGTCTCCGGCCATTACTATGTCGTTTAATTGCGAGGACAATAAGGGCGCGTCTGAACGAGGACACTTTTGAGTTTGAAATTAATTCTAGGTACGGTCGAGTCTCGTTAATTCAAACGGCGTCCGTTATTAAAAGGTATAAATGCCTCCGAGTGCATTAAAGTCGGTTCCGCAATTTTGCAAGGAGGGGTTCGATGATTTGTGCACCCCTGAATTTCAGCTGTTAATAAGGGTGGTTTGAAGATTTGACGTCCGTTTTCTCGTTTTGAAGAACGGTTCGTTTTGATTCGGTTTTTTGTATGGGAATTTATTGAATAGGGTTCTATTGACCGAAGTTTATATTATGATATATTCAGTGGAGTTATTTTACACGAACACTCTTAACGCGAAAAATCGGTTGACAAGAAATAATATTGTAGTCTTGAAAAATATTATACTATGATATGAAATTTTTTTGTTACGAAAACATATTTTGGTTCCTTCAATTTCGTATTAAATGTTTACCACTATATTAGATTCCTTGAAAAGTATATATTTTATCGAGATAAAAAAAAAAAAATATATTATATTCTATAATATAATATTTAGTTAAAATTCGTACTTATGTAGAAAATAAATTTTGATTATAAAACAACCTGAAGAAAGACATTTAGAAACAACCTGATATTTTTGTGTTCCGAAATAACTGGGCTTTACGATATTTATATTATAATATAATGGTGAATGCCTTTGTGAAAGTTTTTCGACTATATTGAAAACACAATAAAGCGCATTTGTTCGGCGGTTTTTTGTTATTATGCAAGATAGAAAAAGTTTCACGCTCGGTTCCTCTTGTTTTATATTTTCCCTATTATATTATTTATTCTCGCTTAGATTTTCTCTTGTTTTTTCCTCAAAATTAATATTCTTTTGATTCGGGTTCACTGCGATGGAATATATTACGTTCACGCACATAATATTATAACAATGAAGAAAAAAATAGCGTAAAAAAGACGTATACGAAAAAGTTTCACCTCCAATTACGCGAAAGTAAGCTTTAAGCGAAATATTGAGTTTCATGCGTCAAAAAAAAAGCTTACAACCAAATTATTATTTATGGCGTCAGTTGCGAAGGTGTTGACGTATCGATTTCATATTTCGTTACAACGAGGTATAATAAATCAATCACACGGCCATTGAAATACACGGAAAAACATCTTGATGAGATAATTAAAAGAAAAATCCAAATTTCATATAAATTATCTTTAATTACACGAAACTGTCGTCGTAAGAAATTTATATATTATATTAGACGCTTTAGATTATTTTTTGTTCTATCCCTACAATAAATTCACTAGGCTCAGAATCGGCATTGTATTATTTGGGTTTCGGATTTGTCCTCGTTGTGAATAAAACCTTAAGCCTATTAAGGCTTGTGTTCTGCAAGCATATGTCCTAAAAATGAACATTTCTGAACATAGTATGTCGTGTATTTTGTTTGCGAACAAAATTCAAAGCAGTTAACGTTTATAAAGGTCTGTTATTTTCCTTCGTTATTTGAACTAAAGCAAAAAGATCTTGATTCAATATCGGAATGCTTTCCGATAAAAAATAACATATTCAGTTATGAAATATATAAATTCAAATGTTATTTTCTTACCTTGCTGCCAAGTCCCTGTGCACTAAATTCAACGATTCTAAATATGACATTCCTGATGCTATCTGCGTTGCTAGATATATAAGGCAACCGTAACTGAAAAAAAACAACAAAAAATCGTTTGAAAATATTGATAAAAAATACAACTTTGTGATGTATGAAAGCCGCACAAAATCAATCACAGATTGAAAAATTTCGTAGTTTGAAATTCGAATGTTTCAATGAACAAGCTTTTGTTTGCGAATTGTTAATTGAGTGCAGGTTGTTTTTATTTCGAAAAGTAGTTTGCAATTCGAACGAATTAGCGAATATCCAATTGTTTGTTTGTTAGTTTGTAGAAAGGAAAAATTTGGTTTTATACGCGTTGAAATATCTGGAAAAATCGTAACAAATCTAATTTTATTTAGCTTTAATTATCATTTAATTCTAGTGAATACTTAAAGAAATCATTTTACAATAAGAATACACAATATAACATGTTAATTAATCAGTGAAAGAAATCATTAATTGCTAAAAAAATTTTCTCAAATTATTTTTGTTTTTTATGGAAAATCGATACTAAGGAAAAAATTTTAATCATCGGATAATAATCATACCGATTTTTTATAAATAATTTTTAATTAAAAATTGTGGATTATGGCAAGAAAAATTATGCATTTGCATAATCCAATGATACAAACAATTTTTTCTATTCCCTTTTTAATACTACAAAACGAACGAGACTCACAACTTGCACGATTTCACGGTTTTCCACGATTTTTAACGATTTCCCACAATTAAACACCACGACTTCAAATCAGGAGTCTAATAACAAGTTCAAAACATCATTTTAGCACACACACATGATTTATTGCGAAACGAAAAACCCCAATATCGCAAACCTGCCGCGGGAAGTGTTTCCGTCATCGGAGCGGAACCACGGCGGAAAATTCTCATTTTCCGCAAACATATTTTTTGCGGCCCGGCAACAATGAGAGCCTTTTTTTTAAAGCGATCTAAAAATTATTCTTTTTCGACCATCTGGCGCTATGTACGAGTGGATCGTAAAAAAATTAAGGAGCGGCAATCGGGAAAAAAGCAGCGCGACCCGAACGCGTATGATTTATATGCACCGCATTTGACCCACATATGAAATATATTCGTAAAAAATAACGGTAGCGCGTGTGCGAATTTTGATTTGAATTTATGTCTCGTGTATGCGAAATGGGTATTTTTTTTTTACCTTAGCGTGGAAGACTGCTTGTTGTCCGCTTGTCTGCTGAGGAATTCTGGTAGGTCTCCTAGTTCAGAATGCAGGGTTAAAGCACAAGGAGGTTCTGCTGAACAAGCGCCGGCAACTCGTGCCACGTTGGGGTCCCTCAAATTGGCTAGCCAGGTTATTTCTCTTAGAAATTCTTGTCTGAAAAAAAATGACATTATTTAGATGTGACTGGAGAGTACATACTTTTCAATAATTTTTATGCTAAGTAGAAAATTGATAATTGGCAATATAAGGTTATTTCTTATAGAAATTCTTGTCTAAAAAAAATTGACAATATATATATGTCACTGCAGAGAACAGACTTTTCAATAATTTTGATGATTAGTAAAAAATTGATAATCAGGAATATACGGTTATTTTTCTTAAAAATTCTTTTGTGAAAAGATATAAAAAAAAACTCTAGTTTCACTTTATTTCAGTAATACTTTTATAAGTAATCATGTATTTTTTATATAATTTTTTGTATTCTTATTTAAAGATTAAATACATTGTAACAAACAAAAAAAGGTTTGTCTGCCATATTACCTTTCATTTGGAAATTATTAGATCGCAAGCGCAAGTTTCTAGATTTTTTCTTTAAAATAAAATAAAATAAAAAAAATAAATAATAACTGAGAAACTATGATACTTTGAACGAAGGTATGTATGATTTAAAATATTCCAAATAATATAATCTATCACCTCTTTAAAACTTATTTTAGACTTTGGACCACTTTGTATTATATTTATAAATATAACTGTAGAGTAAGTAGTCTTTTTATTAATTTTTATTAGTAGAAAAATGATCATTTATAAATTGATAACTTTAACTTTGTATAATAAAAAAACGTGCTATGACATTTCAAGTCAATTCAATTATTTTTCTTTGATATTTTTAAAAATAGGACAACAATACCAGTTGACAACAATACGGAAATTCACTCATTAACTGTAGAAGGGTTGCTTGAGAGATTGAAAAGGATTTTAATTAGATCAATTTCAAAGGTTTTTCTTATTAACGACACCACTCAAAAGAAAATGTGCTTCATCAGACATTCATAGGTTATTTGAAAATCTTTTGATCTCATTCCAACAATGTTCTGACCACGTTAATTAAATCACCCTTATTGATGCGAAGAATTTATACACCCAAAACTCTTTTCAGACGGTTTTTAGACGTTTCCAAAATAATACAATCAAAAAAAAATAACCGATTATTTTTTCACACTGTTTTTTCACTTTAACGCGGTGTAAAAAAATATTATTATGCAGCAATGGTAAGATTCAAAGCAAACCAACATACAATTATAGTTATTAAATGAAAACTTACGATTATTTCACATGGCTAAATTTTGCCACATCGCACATTTTTTGTATGGAATTTCCATCCAAATATACTGATGGTACTTATCTTCAATTTTTATATGATCACCATAAATTGTTTTTTATATGTTAAGTCTCTGGAACGTATCCTCCGTATAAAAAGAGACTTGGATGTTCTCGAAAACTATATTTTCGAAAATGCATGTTATTCTTATTAGAGGAGTATGAAAATGTCATTTCTGGGAACAGTTCTGAAATTTATATAGTCTCTTTGTCGCATGTTGAATATCTGTGATATCAGAAAAACTTTCTGTTTTCAATGCAAAATTTTATTTTAGAAATAGATAAAAAAAGCTTGAAAAATTTAATCAGACGAAAAAGCAAAATGATCTACATAACTCGAAAAACAATATTTTATTACTATACTGAATTGCTTATTCTTATCACATACATATGTCTTTTGATTACTATGAAAACTATGATTCTTTGGATTAAATTATGCTTGGCATAAAATGTTCCAAATAACAGAACTTATCACCTCTTTAAGGTTTCATGGAGACCTTTACAACAAGCTAATAGAAATTTTCAAATGTCTCATTTTCAGATCAATAAAATTTTGCATATTGTAACTCTGTTGACATACTCGTATAATAGTCATTGATCGGTCGATAACACAATCTGTAATTAGAATTAAATTATACGTACTTGATAGTGTCTGAAGTCCCTCTCCATAATGATTTGACTATGACGCGTTGTTTCTTATGGAACGTGGAACATCCATTGTTGTAATCTGCACCGCCGTCAGTTTCGCAAAGGTGTATCTGAAATATAATAATACGTATATAATATATTGACATAACAAATATTGTATCGTTTAGTTTGAACTGTATCCTAAATATATATCAGAATGAACGGTATAATCGTTCAATGTATAATCAAAGGGTTGGTTGTTGGAGATGAATAGATAATAATGACACGGTAAAGATGTTGCATGTTCGAGTTAATTGCTTGGACGATTGGCTTCGGTGCAGCTTAGAGAATTCTCTAACGAGGTCATCACGTCGACGAAGTTTGAGAAACGCTGTACGTGCAAGTTTGCAAATAGAATTGAGCGAGAATACGATCTGAATTTTCAGTTGGAATCGAAAATATATGGGGATAAGACTAAAGATTTTAAAACATCGTTTTATCGATATGGTATAAAAAAATCGTGCTTCTTTTGAGAAATAGAAGTGGAATTCTATATGATAAATTTTAATAGATTAAAAATTAATAAGCTCGGTTTCAAATCGAATTATTTTTTAATCCTATATTTGAAGATTTTTTTATGGATAATATAATATAATATTTAAGATGTATTGGATTATGAAAACTTTTATTCGAGTAATGGTTTTTATATCGTATGAATACTATTTAATTTTATAAAGTTTAACGCGCATCATCGAAGTCATGCAACAAGTGGCGCAGATAATAATATGGACACCTGTACCATTTAGCAACGAATGATTTTCAGTATTCAAACTCATTATCGAAATAAAAATATAATATTATAATATTTTTTATCCACCTACACATAAGTAGAAGTCCATTCCGAAAATTATATCGCGCACTTCTAGGAACGCCCAAAAGACAGATACGCCCTCAGCAAACAACCGACGAAAAAAAAAACACCCACGACGGAACGAGAACGCGTCCGAATTTACGGCACTAAGCGAATTAAAAAAGGCCATTATTTCTCATTATGATACACACTTCTATTTTTTTTTCCAAAATATAATTCGTCCGCTTAAACGTCGGCCGTTTAGCGTCACGTACAACAACACAACGCGAAATGGACGGAAGCGCGTCGCGTGATCGCGTGACTCTTCCATTGAGAATCGTCGCTCTTTAGGCCGGCTGAAAACGAGCTTTCAGAACCAATTGGCAGCTTTCGGAAGGGCCGCGGTTACCACTTAGCGGCCCTTTGTCGTCTGCTGAAATTCGGAAGGGAGGCGTTTTCGTGTCGGATGCGAGCGCGCTTCGTTGCGAGTTGACGACATTGTTGGATCGTTCAACAGGAATTGTGGACGAAAATGGGAATATTTTTCAATATATTATGATGGTTTGGCATTCCGTATACTCGTTGGAAAGCAGTGATTCATGACTGTTTAGACAAAGGTTAAGTGTAAAGTTTACAGTGAATGAAAATGTGACGCCCGTAGTATCGCATTAGTGTTGGTGGCGGGATGGTGGACTTCCCAGAGATATTATGATGCTTTTAATAAAATAGTTTGTGTCTGCAATTCGGTATGGTTTTCAGAAAATGGTCTTTTGAGATTTGTTGGATAAAAGTTAAATATAGTCCTTAGTAAATGTAAATGTGACACTCTTTGTTTTGTCTAGTCTTATTGGCATCCAACTAATTGTAAATGGGTTCAGAAAGCTGGGCTTCTTTGTCATTTAAAAAAAAATGGATATTAGATTGAAGCTTAGGCAGCTAATGAGAAAAAAATTAGGATTAATGAGAAAAATTTATTGATAGAACTACTATGTTGTGCAATACTAACTGGTTTAGAAAATCAAACAGCAGCTTTTATGTGGGAAGCGAAAGTTCTATTATAACTGTCAATATTGCGGATTCGCTCAGTTCTTTTGTGAAATTGAAAGTGAATTGTTGACCATTAATGACCAAACATTATGACAAATTTTCAATGTCAATATCATGCATATGAACTGTTCATTGCACAAATCAATTGACTCCATAAAACAAAAAGTTGAGAAATGCGATGAAACAATGTACATTGTTTTTTTTTAAATTCCCTTTATAATATAAATTCAAATAAATATTGTAAAATGCATAAATACAGATAGAGTGCATTTGAGTTGCATTATTGCAACGATTTACCTTAGAGTATGGAATTAATCAAAATAGCCTCTGAAATAAATTATTTGTGCCCGAAAATTTTTTTTCGTTTAATGGTGTTAATCTTTATTATTCAGAAAAGTCATTATAAATATAAAAAGTTATGATTATACCAAATTATTTGACAAGTAAATTAAAGATTTTTCAAAAAAGCAGAGTTAATCGATTTGTACAATGAACGATTTGAACATTGTTCACTAAATACATGAACATTCTAAAAAAATTCACAAACCTGAAATTTCACAGAAAAACACACCTTCCCCACACAACATGCAAACCATAACAATCCAACGAATTTTTCCATAATAAAACACCTCGATAAGCGAACAATCGCAGCCTTCCAAGAAAGCAAGCATCCGCCGGCGCTAATGAAGCGCGTTTCGCTGAAACCTCGAAAACCCGAAACACGCGCGTCCCTCCAGATTCCGAAACGTGGAATATTCGGGAATATTAATTGGCGTCGTACACACACACACACACACACACAGATGGTCGTGAGAATTTCGCGTTAGGCAGGCCCGGGAAACGGCTGGTCGTTAATTAGGGGCCATCGGGGGGAGGGGGGCGAGCTTTTGGTCTGGGCTTTGGTTTTCGGGGTGTTGGTAAGTTGGAATTTGCGATGTGGAGGAGATGGTTGTTTGGTGATTCGTTTTGTATTTTATGGTGATTGGAGTTTTTTGATATTGGGAGTTTTTGATGATCTTGTAGTTGGTTGTGTCAATTTGATGATTGTTGGGAATTGATTTGATAATTTTGGGGTCAGATTGGAGTCAGATTTGTATTGTATGGTTAGAGGGAAATATAGAATTGTGAATTTTAGTAATTCAAATCAATGTTTGTGTTTTTTTTTAAATTAATAAAGAATGCTTGATATGATAATTAAATATAAGCTTTTTGATTACATAACATAACATGACATGTAATAAATGGTGCAACAATTTTGATCACAGAATTTATCTATAAAAACTATACTGAATATTTAAAACTATTTTAAAAAAGAATACTTTTATTTTAAAAAGGCTATCCTTACAAATTTATGTACTAGTTTTGACGGTGTAGTGATTTCTGAGAAAAATTCTGAAACGATATTTGCAAAGCACTTTTGAGTTCGTTGGTGCATTAGGTTGAACATCCAGAAACTCGAAAAATTTTTCCTACTCTTATAGAAAATAGCCAAATATCTCAAAAAACCATATCAGATTAACCAAAAGGACAATTTTTTTTCAATAATCCAATATTTTGGTCATAAAATCTTTCGTAATTAATACATTTTAGTTTGCCAATGTCGTAAAATAGAAAATTTTTTTGATTTCACATTCAACCTAATATGTACATCGAAAAATTCAAACATGTTTGTAAAAGTGGCATTTTTTATGGAAATGATAACACTGTCAAAATTAATGCATAAATTTATAAAGATAGTATTTTCAAAATGAAAATATTATTTTATAGCGGCTTGTACCCGGCGTGTTCGTGACTCTGTGAATATAAATTGTGTACTGAATATCGACGACCGATTGTAATTATTGGCACATTAAATAGGGTGTTCGCAAACTGTGAGTGCAGTTTAAAAGCACTCAATCACTAAAATGCACTTATATTTTCCGAACACCATCATAATTTGTAAGGCGATCGATAGAAAAAATTGAAAAAAAAAATGAAATGCGAAACAACATTAAAAAAAACTGAAAACTTATTTAGTTTTCCCGAGTTTCAAAGCACATTATTGCCAATTTGATGAAGATTCGTCCATCACTTTAGGAGTTTATTAAATCACACCAATACACACGCATTCAAAAATTTTTTTTTCATAATCACACACAAAACCATATTACCAAACGTTTAATACCATCATAATTATCAGCATCATCACCAAATTTACACCAACCCCCCATCAATTTCGCACACCCCTAATAAACCCAAGAAATCGAACCACCCCCATCCCCCCACCGCAAAAACCCCGCCAAAAATCCTCATTTAATCCGCCACGATTTTTACATTTCAATCAGGGCGTGCTCACACCGCAGAAGCCCCATAATTAAAACAAAAGCCCGCCATTAAGGTAATGTATAGTCGACGTTTTGCTGAACGCCCTCAGGGCACGCCATACCGTCGTTCGGTTGACCTCTCCCCCGGGAGACGGACACGTGTACATCATATTGTAATATCACTTCATATTTATGCGACACGTTAAATATTTTAGCATAATCTATTATTATGATGCGCCGTTCCGTGCGGAGTGGTTTGCGTGGGTTTTTCTGTGGGGGGTTCGGAATTTTGGAAGGGTTGTTGTTGGAATTTGGCGGTTTTTTCGATGGTTTGGAACTGTTTGATGGGATTTTTTTTCGGTTGGGTATGTGAAAATTATTTATTCTTGGATGTATAGGTGATATGAATGATTTTGTGATAGTTTGATTAAAGTTAATTTTTTAAAATAAATCCAGAACTATGCATACTAGAAGCTTTCTAGTAAATATATGAATTTATGCTGACATAATTTAGTGATAAATGTTCATGTGTGATGCTAATATAGACATTTTTTGCGACGGTTCTTGGTTTTTTCATCGCGCGGAGTACACGCATTATTCAAGTGAGTAAAATAAGGCTTTTGATCTACATAAAAATATATTTTTATTATCAATAGATAGGATAGGGATATATATATATAAATTTTTTCTATTAAAATATCTACAGGAATGAATATGGTAGCCACGAGAATTTTAATTGACCGTAGCATTACGAAATTAGATGTATCAGATTTGATAATTTGAGATGTCACACAAAATCGGTAAATATCATATTTACAAAATTTAAATGGTAGTTCTATGAAAAATAATGTAGTATATTTACTTTAATAATAATAATAATAATAATATATTTAAAATAGAATACAAATTAATAACAACGAGCGTTTAATGCCACCGAATTATCCAAGTTTCCCCTAAATGATATTCAGAAATGCGAAATTTTTCATACATTTCGAAAGTCGTCTAGAGCCCGACACATGCGCTTTCAACAGCCACTCCAGACTTTCGTTCCGAAGATATGGCATTTAAATATCAGACTTTCCCCTTTCGGGGGGATATCGGAGTAGTTTCGCACCTCTCGAGCCGTTTCATTGTTGTCGGATGGAGAAAAAAAAGTGTATCTCGCTTAACACACTCGAGAAAATCGAGCCACTTGTGTATTCATGTGGCTCTTATGCGTTTTTTCTTCAGTTTCCAGCTTTTTCGTCGCGTTATTTTTGCATGGTTTTTTTTTCAATTGGGAAAAACAGACAGTTTTTTTTTTGGAAATTAATAAAGATAGACGTGATAAAAATTTGTACGACTTGAAAGATATAAGTATATAACTCGTGAAAGTTATTAAAGTGGATATATTTTGAAAGGTCAATAGTTTTGTCAAATATGTACATATATTAGATTGAAATTGAGTGACAAGTAGAAAGATCAGAAAAAAGTTGTGTATAAAAATATTTTTCATTTATTGTTATCTATATTTAAGCTCTTGTTGAGTGATTTTTTTCGATCATATATGAAAAAATATTTACGTTCTGGAAAGGTACTATAATATATTGGATATTAAAGGTCAATGTTTCTCAATCTAAAAATATGTAATCATTTTGGGTTCATGAGTCGAAAATAAACTAAAAGATTAAAATGAACTCAAAATAAATTATGATCTGGTAGTTTTGAAATTAAAGTATATTGCCACTAATATAACAATTATAAATTTACGAAAGTACGATTTTGAAAGTAAGATGAAAATTTGATCTCAAAATTCCTGGATCCACCATATAATATTATTATTTTTGATCGATTTAGAGATTATTTCTAAATATCTTAGAATTTGGAAATTACTTTCTTTAAAACAAGTAAGAATTATAATTTTTAAACGTCGTAGAATTGTATTGAACTAAAAAGGGAACCATAGATTTTAAAATTTAATAATATTTTGAAACTATTAAAAAAATCACACACAAAAGTCTAAGATTCGTCAAAACATTTTACGAAAAATATCAAAAGGGAAATTCACACTCAATTTTCGCACAATCTACAGATCAATACTTCACCCGAATGATAAAAAGCACTAAAAGAAACGCGCATGAATCACAGAAACGAAAACCTCCACCGATCCACAAATCACCAAAGCGACAAAATCGAAAAGCCGAAAATAAAAAAAAGGAACGGAAACGGCGATATTTACAATTGTGTCCGTGTATAATTGCGAGATTCGAGTCACGTCCCGTGCAGAGCAACTCCATTCCAGTTGACCCAATAAATCATGGGACCCGTTGCCGCCCGCTCACCCCCGTCCGCCTTATAACTAATGCCACATTTCACTCGTGGCATTTTTCATATTCGACCCTCCCCCCTCCCCCGAAAGCCTTCTTTGCGAGTCATAGTGGGTGGTGGGTGTCGTTTAAATGTTAATGTTATATATAAATTTTATCACGAGGTGCTAAATCTTGCCGGGTCGTTGGTGTGGTGGATGGTGAAGGTCGATCGGAAGGTTGATAAAATGTTATTGAAAATATTATGAGGGTTTCTATTTATATCGGATGTGTGTGTGTGTGTTTTGGGAAATTCGAAAAATGGAATGCTTGTTTGAGCATCCGAGCGAAACCTCTTTAAAGCTTAAGCACGTTAAACAACTTCGAAATTAGGTCACAAAGTATGCTTCGTGTTTCACGTATGTCACACTGAAAGCCAGCAATTCATCAAAACTAATTTTAAACAAAAATGAGTAATGGAAAATTTTGAAAACCTCAATGAGTTAAATCTAGATGCATCCAATTGAAATTACACAAAACAAATCAAATTAAATATACGCTGGCGATCAAAAGCGTTTGTCTGTCTTTATTTTTTCGTAAATCGTGTATTTTCAATATAATTTATATACAAAACTATCTTTGAATTATAGAGGATATCATTTATTATTATAAATGAATAGGTAGATTAAATTTCTCGGAAGTGGCGAAAATTTCAATTACTTACTTTCCTAATACAAACAGAATTAAGGAAAAAAAACTATCTTTCATTGCCTGGTGATTGTTTCGTTTCTATTTGAAGTGAATGAATTATTTTATTTTTTAGATTATTATTAGTTTACGTTACATTACTTTATTTATGTATTTAATATTTAGTTTACTTTTTTTTTTTTGAAAAATAACGTTTGAGTATTGCGTTTTACGTTTGCGCTTCCTATATTGTGTCTTTACTTTTAATTTTCCTTCATGATTCGTTCAAATATCATAAATAATACTTGAAAAAGTATTTAAAACCATTATCATTCTGAAAAATTTCCTTTTTTCACTAAATTTTTAATCCTGATGGCTATATTTCTCCCTCAAATAAAATCCTGTAAATCAATAATTTTCCTATCTAAAAAATATCTAGAACGATATTTAGAATCGTCGCACAAAAAATGGGACATTTCAATTTTGAATCCTATACTCCAATAGTGATGGGACCATGAAATTGTCGGTTTCCCATAACACGTCGAGTATCAGGAATTGCAAATTGTCGAATCGGATTGTCGGTGTCGAGCCGTTTCTAGATTTTCGAAAACCGCATATCGGACATATGTATATATATGTATACGAAGTGCCAAATTGAAATGCCCGACGTGTTGTAGAGCAAACTGCTTCCCATATTGGATATGTTCGATCGTTTCATTGTTCTGCAGGTTATGAATTCTTGAAATTGGCAAGATAAAAATAAGTCAATTATTTCGAATTGTAATTGATACAAGAAGGCTTTGTATATTGAAGTTCAAATGCGGCTATGAACGACATGAATTATTGATCAAAAACCACATTTTTCATACATATTGAAACCGAACACTTCCGAAGTACATAGATATGAAAGACTGAAAACATAATAAATCGTTTACACAAAAAATTTTATCTACATTTGAAAAATCGAAGGGATACTATTTGCTTTACATATTCGTTTTATTTTGTACACATTTATTGAGTGTTGGATGCAAAATATTTATTTTTTTTATTTATTTTCAATCATTCATCAGCGTATTGAAGGCAACAGGCTTTCGCGTCTGCAACGGACAGGCACTTTTTTCGTAGCAACGTGTTTTTGTATACGTTTCTCTTTTATTTCGTTTTTTTTTAAGCTTTCGAATACAAAGATAACAAATTCGAGTCGAAATCAAAACTCGTACACTTTTATGTGTCGAATGCAAATGTATCAAAACTGCGATCCGCGGCATATGTACCGTGAGTCGAAATTGATTTTTTTATGTTTTCATATTACGAATGGATGGATTTTTTTGTATTTTATTTTTTTTTGAAATGGAGGATGTTTTGTGTCAATGTTGATTATTTTTTAAGTTTGAGAGTATTGTGAACGTCTAGTATTGTTAATAATTGAAGTTAAATTAAACACGGCTAATATTATGTTTAAAAAAATGTATAGAGATAATCTGGCAAAAAATGATTTCAATATATTAAAGATCAACGTTTTTCTAATTATTTTCGGTAAAAAAGTTTAAAAAAATCTATATTCCGTAGAAAATATTGTTTCGTGAAACAAACATGATCTAACGTTAACATGAATGATTTTAAATATAATTATTATTATTATACAAAAAGTTCGTGATTAAGGTGTTCCGATGAAATTCCATGATTTTAAATTGTTCTGTCATAGAAAAAATTTAGAGTACGCTAAATTTAATATATCATATTAAAAAAAAGATTTTGTCAGAAAGTGGAAGTTATAAAGTTCTTATAATATAACATACAATATGTTGTATAATAAAAACATCAACGGTTCAGCATTATGAAACGCTTCGAAACAGAGTTAAGAATAAAAATGAGATGGTCAACCGATACATGTGATTATATACCATGTATCTGTCATTATGAAACAGTTAAGTGAAAAAAAAATCCAGTCTTAAAATAATTTAATAATTACTCTCCCCTAATCACACAGGATGAAGAAAAATGTCCAAGCTCCCAACGTTATTCAAAAAACAACAATGCGCGCATTATAAAAATCACCATTAATTACGACCAAACAAATGAAAATTAATCCGAAAATATTAATTCAACAAAACATAATAGCCTCGCTCGCACACATCACCCAGAACAAAGCACCCGAATTTGCAGACGACCTCTTTTTTCACTCTTAACGCTATAAAATTACACAATTAACGACTTAAACTCTCACACACACACACACACACAAACAACACACACACACACACACACACACACACACACACACACACACACACACACACACACACATACCCTAATAATAATAATAACGACGACACGTCCCGAGCTTTTCCGACGCGACCCCTCGTCGGGAAACTTTCGCAAAGCTCTTTTCCGCGCCGCATCAAAAAAAAGGGGCGGCGGGCGGAAAAACGGTCACGGCAACCTGTTACTGGTCAACTCAAACAACCGGTTATCCGGACCGGCCCTTATTTATCCGGAGGGCCGCAAGAACAAAGGGGGTGCGTTTCAGCCCCCCCCCCGGCTGCCCCCCGTGGGGTGGCCCTTTGTGAAATATGCGCCGTTTCGCGGGAGAATTTAAATATTCGCCGCAGAAAAGGGGGATACGTGAAAGTTGGTTTTTTTTATTTGTTTTTTGGTCGTTGTTGTTGCAGGGTGGTGTTTTTTTCGTTTGAGAGTGAAAGTTTGCGGTGGGCGTAAGCGTGAGCGTATCGGAACGTTTACGCTTGTGGGTCATCGTTGGTTCGTGAGATATGGTTATCGTAGATTTTAATGGTTTTAAAATTTCACGATAGACTTTGATTCAGTAAAAAGTAAATGTTTTCGTTTGTTTGGGGTGAAAAATAATTGAAAATTTAAAAAAATGATCATTTGAAAATATTTGCCAGTTGGTATTGGTAGATTTTAATATTCACCAAAACATTTCGGTGAAAGTTTGAAATAAAAGCATTCAATTTTTTTTCAGATTTTATCACCCCACCATAGTCTAGCTAATTTTTTTGTAAGAGGGGGGGTTGGGCAAAATGATTTTATATGTATGTCATACAAACATGTTATTGTTTTTAATATAAAATATTATACAACATGTGTGTAAATTCAAGACGATCAAAGAATTTATTCAGGATTGTGTAATATATCTCGACATACTTCTAAATATAATTTGTAATTATTTTCAAAATTTAGAGGGCGGAAGCAAAACTCCCATGTCCTCCCTTTCATGGATTTTTTTCCATAAAATTCTAGGGTTTATTAATTTAAAATATCTATTTTACCGATTACAACCGAGCGATTCGTGGGCCCTTTTATGAATTGTATATGCTGTAAAATGCCATATTTTTATTAAACTAATTGTAAGACAATTTTCAAATCACATAATATTAAGATTTCAAAATTCAACAATATTCTTATTTTATATCTCGCTCAAGCCCGTTAATTAATTTATAACTTATCATTTTTATTTACAAGCAACGTGTCTCATTTTAAAAATCAACACACATCATTCATATATATACATACGTATATTACACGTAAACATTATTATATAAAAAAAATGATCAAATGTATCAGATACAGTATGTAATTAATTTAATTCACTATCTCCACACATATTGCAGCCCCATTCGTTCTTCAGTACCTGAATAGCGTCTCTTTTGAAATTCGCTCGTCTCAAAGCAATATGGGCTCGGCTTGTGTTTTCACATTATATTTGCGAACGGTCTAGTTACACAGTGCGAATATGTATTTTTATATATAAAATATACGATTTTCGTATCGTCTTCGAATAAAGTCAATACGGCGACTAGTTTGTTTGATAATCGAAAAAGAAAATTCACCACAATATTAGTCTACCCTAGTTTAGTTGGAAGTGATTTTTTTGAGGTTTATTTTTGTCGATCGATTTTTATGGATACAAGTTTTTCTTGTAAGAACGAGCTTAAGATGTTCAGAACAATACGAACATGGATTAGATATCGAGTATCAATTTAAGTGCGTTATTGAATTTTTTCGAAATTGCAATTTCGTATGGACTATTGCAGTTCGAGTTTGTCTCTAACTCTAGTTTGTGTATAGAATTTCATTTCATTCGTTTCTTATTTTGTTTTTTTGTCCGTGTTTTATAGAAGTTTTGCAGATATGCGTGTGGTAGTTTCGAACTTATATTGAAGAAGAAAAAATAAAAGGAAAGGCTGAAAAAAAACAGGTGGATTATTAAGTTTCTACGAAAACAAATAGAAAAACAAGTAACGGTGAAAATGAAAGGTTTTATTTACGCGCATACGAACATGAATGTATAACATTTCAGTTGTATATGTTGATAATTTACCAAAAAATATTGAAATGAATTCAAAATTCATATGATTCATAAACAGCTTTCACACTTAAATTTAAACTTCAAACTCAACCTTTTAAATTTCAAATTCAACCTTTCAAACTCCATAAAACCATTTTCAAATTCATCTCCACAACTAAAAATTTCCTCAGCCTAAAACTATCCCAAATTATTCCAAAACAATCCCTTAACCTATTTTCACCTATAAAATCATCTTCAAATTCATTTTTATACCTAAAAACTTTATTTTAAAATTACCCCAAACCACCTCTAAACTATCACTAAATAAATTTTTTACATTAATTTTCTATGAAATAAAAAAAATCGAAAAATGAAGAAAACAAGTTTACGATAGTTGAATTTGATTCGCGAAAAATTTAATTTAAAGTTTAAGAGTTTGAATATAAAGAGTAAAAGCTGTACAAACCACAGATATTTCACTTGAAAAAATATCGATTCTATCCCAATTTTGCACTCAATACCAGACAAAAACACCACCGCCCATCGAAAAAATACACACTCGTACATTTTAGCGAACCATACAAATCGATAGGAAAACATTTGACTTCGTATAAACGCGAAAAAAGCCCGAATAAAACGGAAATACACGACCTGCCGCTCTTTGACCGTGCGATCCCGTATAATGAACAAAGAGATATTTTCATACATGAGCGAGTGCCGACCGATTCGCGTATTTTTTGCAAAACCCCCGTAAGTGAGATAGAAATAAACTTTGGAGCAGCAATGCGTCTCAAAAGCGCTCTTTTGCCGTTTGATCTTTTAGTCGAATGTGTGTGTGTTTTTCGCCAGCCCTTTCGCTCGCCCTTTGTGTCGACCAATAGTCGGATATGTTCAATTGAATGTTCGTTCGGATTATTTGGCCGTGTTTTGCTATGGTTTGTTAATAGTCTGTGTTTTCGGATCGGTCTAATGAAGATGGGTGTATTTTTATGTTATATCAGCAGTGGTGAACCTTTTTTCTGTGCACGTGCCAAATTTTTCAAATATTTTTTACTTTTGCAGAAAGCTCTCAAAAATTTTATCAATCAAATGATACGTTTGATTTTTCTTCAAACGTTTTGATTAAAGTAAACGTCATAATTATTTCCTTGCAAATTTTGATGCCAATTAGTTGATAATTTTTCAATAATGTATTCGCATTTGAGAAAAGCCTAATTTCATCAATACAATCAACCAATGTTTAAAAAACTTTTCCATATAATTTTGTATTGTGAAATATATAAGTAAATTAATGTACGTCAAATTCACTTCATGTAATAATTCTGAAAATTACCATTTGCTTAATCCATAACGAAATTGAATTATAAATTGAAAATCTTTCGCGCGCCATAGATTTGTCATTCCTATGTTATATGAGTATTGAAAAATAAAAAAAAGGGTGTATATTTTCATGATCGCGCAATGAAAAGATTATCTTTTCAGATTTGTGTAGAATATAAATAATTCATGTTTGGAAGTTGAAAAGAGATCGGATCAAAGTTTTTTTCACTATCTTTTGAATAGTGTATGAATCGTAGGTTTTGAGAGATGAATATTCATTTGAAAAAAGTTGTGAAATGGAGAGTTTCCATTTTGTTTTGTTTTGATAAAGGAATGCAAACTCGGATTTTAGACAAAACTTTGATATCGAAATATTTAAATTAGTCGGATTCAAATACTAAAATTGCATTCTCTATTTTCCAGTATTAAAAAATCCGTATACTAAAAATATAATACGCAAAATGAATATATAACTAAGAATAATTAAAGATGGAAATAATCGCGACGCATTACAAGGGTTAAGGGTTGAAAAACATAATTAAAACGTTTCATTTTTTTTAATACACCCAAAAAGGAATACAATATGTAATTAAATAGCGGAGAACGAAAACGTCTCGTTCTCTTAAGCAAGCACTTACTTATTCAGATAATTGAATATAAGTAAGGGGACATAATAGCGTGAATAAATAACCGCCGTTCTTCCTCCGGTCGCTCGAAGGGAAGTTGGGCAAAAAGCTTAAATGAAATAGATATCGTTCATTATTATTTTACGGCGTGGGCGAAAATATATCAAGATCGGGCAATAAAGATAAAAAACGCACGAGGGCGCCAACTTTACATATTCGAGGACGGCCGGCGTTAATCGGCGCCGTTTTTCATTTTGTTTTCAATTTTGATGGGGTATTTCTGCAAGGTTTTTAGTTGAAGGAATTTTGAAAGATTTTTTATTAGTAATAATTTGTATAGGGTAATGGATAAATAGTCAAATTATTTTTTAATATGGAAAAATCAACGATTTTGCTGTCAATTTTATTTTCTTTGATATACTACTGTGATAATTTATATGTAAAACGGAATATTTAGAACTGCACATAAGTAAATACTTTCATTTTAAAAAGATTATCTTTGCCAATTTATATATTAATTTTGATGGATGTACCATTATTAGGAAAAATTCTAGAACGATTTTTGCAGAAAAAATTTAAGTTTTTTGGTGCATTAGGTTGAATGTTAGCAATCTCAAAAAAAATTTTCCTGTTTTACCATATGGATAAGCTATTATATTATAAAATGTACTCATTGCGAAAGAGTTTATGCTCAAAATACTGATTATCAAGTAAGATACAGTATTTAGTAAGAGAGTACCAAGTAAGAGTACTGAGTATAGTACTAATTGTAAGTATTTTGTGGTTTTTGGCTATATCTAGAATAAATTTTGCAGAAGATTTTTTGCTAATGTTCAACCTAATACGTCAAAGAACTCAAAGGTGTTCTACAAAAATCACTTCAGAATTTTTCCCAGAAATAATAACAACATCAAAATTAGTGTATTAATTAACAAGGATATAAATTTTTTAAATAAGAGTATTTGCTTATGTTTAGATTTAAATATTCGATTTTTACAGATAAATTCCGCGATCAATGTTGTCACACCATATACTTTTATGTTTTCTTATATTTTTATGAAAGCCAATTTATTTATATCTGTGGTAACGCTTTATATAATAAAAGTAAAGTATTTATTATTGTTTCGGATTTTATTAAATTTTTAGAATAGGAATGAGAGAGTTTTGAAATAGTTAAGGCGAAGATGATTTTAGTTGAAGAGATTACTTTGAAAATATCATTGTATATTTTGAGATGATTCAAAGTTGAAAACGTTTGTAGAAATAAGAATTAAAAAATAAACTTCTATAATATTCTATTTCACATAAATTATTCAAAGTTAAAAACAATATAAACTCCCTGCCGTGTTCTTTAACAATTTTTTAAAACACACATCCATTATAAAGCAGCTGCTTACTGCTATTCACAAACAACACACGTTCAGCAAAATTACCCGAAGATATTAAAATTAATAAATAAACAACGTATCGAAGTTGAGAGTCAAGTTCGTGGACGACCTGACCTGTTGCCGTCGCGTTATGGCCGCAAGGGGACTCAAAGGGGGTCGAAGAAACATTAGAGGGCGCAGGTGCTCTTGTCGTTCATGGACATTATTTATGGCGACGGATATTTTAATTCCGGAATTTACCATCGTCCCCCGTGAAAAAAGGAAACCGCGAGGGTCCTCGACGAGCCGGGTCCTGGAGACTAATGACCCGGGAGGAATTAAACCGGGAAGTGTGAGGAATGTGCGAGGTTTGTATGGGGAATCGGGTTGTGTTGCAGTTCGGTTCGGTTTGGATGCGAGTCGATGTTGCGGTCGGTGGTAGAATGTTGGGGGGTGAAGTTTCGCGGGAAGTCCGGAGCGGTTGGGATGGATGGGGGTTTGGGGGTTTTTGTTCGATGTAGTCATCGGCTTTGTCGGTGATGTGTTTGGAATGTGAAAAAGTAGGATGATAAATTTTGAAATATAAAAATCAACAAGCGCCATCCCATTATGTTGTTCGTGTAAGACACGAAACTTTCGTATACGCGAATAAGTGTATAATTATTTCGCAAACTACAAGTAACATATATAAATCTCTCACCGTTTTTTAAATGTTATATTTAAGTTGATGACTGTAATATTTAACATTTGTCATCTGTAGTCATTGAGATTATTAAAAATGGATCGCTTTTCAAAATAACGACAGGTTGCTATTATTAAAACAGATGTAATTGCACTGTTCTTCTTTGAGAATTAATTTGATCAAAACGATATCGAACATTTTGTGGAATCAATTTAACGGTATGAACCTCGAAGAAATATGTTTTCAACAGGATGGTGCCATATGCCATACGGAAAGAGAAACCATCGATTTGTTAAAATAACGTTTTTTCGAATGTGAGTTATGCAGTATATTTTTTAGAGTTTTTGTTAAGTGATACAATTGATTAAGTCAAGTAATACAATTTGTATAAATTCAACCGGTTATCGCTGAAATTGAGCCATCTCATTTAGAAAAGTCTTAAAAAATTCGATCAAAAGGGTCACCGTATGCCAGCACAGCTGCGACGGTCATTTGGACAACATCATATTCCATAATTAATTTCAACATTTCTACAATATATATTTTTTTAAATTAACCCGATGACATCATATTATATGATTACAATATAAAACACTATAATAACCATGCATCCAACTTTTTTCATACAACACAAAAACATCAAGAAACTACGCCACCTTAAACACCACTTTACAAAACATTTTCGGAATACTCGAAAACACGCAAACAACACATTTTTATAACAAAATCAAACTGTCATTATTTTGATGACGGTAAGACTCTCGCATCGATCTTGTCACCGCGCCCCGAAATTCGACGAACCTTCAACTATGCACAACTACAACAACTTACCACCGAAGCAATTACACACACACACACACACACACATATACACACATATACACACATACACACATACACACATACACACATACATACGAATACATCCACACTCGATACAAACGTGGGACAACACGTATCCAAAGTTGAGGAAACTCCACTCGGACCATAACACCGTTCTGGCGCGCATAATTAAGCAAGAGTGTAAGTGCGTTCGCGGAGATACGCAAAGTTTTCATACACATACACATGTGCGAGAAATAACTTTAATTCTCCGAAGAAAACTGATATTTACCGAGCTTGACCACAACACGGTCCCGACCCTTGAAGGGCCGAGGGATGGAGACGAAGCCGCAATTCGACAAAGCAACAACTCGATGCGATGTACCTATAGCCGTTTTAAAATTATCAAAATGGTCGAGACACAAAAGGGGATGTAGTTTTGGAGTTTGGAACTGGATTTTATTGAAATTGTCGAATATTGTTTGTGGAGAGTCGAGAGTTGTTCGATGTTGTTTGAAGTTCAATTTTTATTATGGAAGTATTTTAGAAAGTAGAAGTTTAAAGATAAAAGTTACCTTCTATTCCTTTAAAATGCATTATGAATGTACTGAATTTTTATTATTATTTATAAACATTAATTTTAAGTAGTTAATCTAATGGTTTGATGATTAATTCATTCTATGGTTTTTAATAATTTAATTATCGCACCATATGAGGCGTTATATTTGAGAGTGGCGTAACTTCACTTTTCTTTGTTTCGAGGTATAGAAGGGTTTGTGTTTTAAAAATTTAAAAACACTGTTAACCTATAAGGAACATATCTTTCTATTCCCAGATTCTAGATATTTAAAATTCAAAAGTAATAATAATAATTTTTGGATTAAGTATGTATAACTGAAACAGTTATTTTGGAACTGAAAATTGACTTTTCCTAAACTTTACCTAAACTTGAAAAATGTTATGAGCCATTAAGAAGGTGGTAAAAATGGCAATTTAAAAAATGAGTTAAGTCTAGATTTAAGTTAGCAAGAATGTCTTCTTTGTATAATTTATGTTTATAATAAACAAAGCTAACACAGTATAATATTCACATGAAATGAACGAAAGAAATTTCTCTATAAAATACATAAAATATTATTATTATTATATTGTTATATAAAATAATATATCTATTTACTAACTAATGTTTGGTGATTTGATTAATGATATACTTTATTTATTTACAGTAAAATAATTGTGAAGATTTTCATAAAATATTACATAAATTTAATCCAAAAACATACGTCTGTATATTAAAAAAAAATTACACATAATTTCATCAAAATTATACAACCGCGTAACATTTTTCCCAGTACAAAACGAAGCTTTGACCCGAATAAAAAAAAACAAACGAAATCAAATTCGAACTTTCCGATTTTCGATTAGCCGTCTTCTGTTCGGAAAGAAAATTCTGGAGTCAAACGAACTAACACTCGTCGTGATTATTTTTCGCGGCGAAACTTTCCCGCGCCGAATGAGAAAATTCGTCGCTTTTCACCGGATCGAGTCGAAAATAAGAGTGGAAACGAAAAACTTTTGATTAATTACCTGAAAAAAACAGAGACCGATTCGTTTTTTTCGGGACAAACGTCTGATTTATATATGTATGCGACATTTTCTGATCGAGTGTGCGTGTTTGTTCGCTCCGTTCTTTGCATTTGAAAATTAATATTTTCGGAAAATTTCTGGAACGTTTTCGTAAAATTTTAATTTATAATCGAGCTGTGTAAACTTCGTTAAAAATGTACGCGAAGTTATTAAAGTGTCTTTTGAGAGTGAAAGTTCCAAAGTAAAGAGACTGGGTTTCGTTTTTGTCACTCCAGTGTAAACGCAATACGCACAGATGTTGAATTAAAACAAAGAAATAGAGGAAAAATTAAATGATCGTGAAAAATGTTTTTTCTCTCGCGAAATTTATGACAAAACGAAATTTTTTATCGGACAAATAAAATATTATTACATGTTAATTTTTTTTCATGTAAAATTCATATGTGATATGATAAATAATGCTTTATGTAAATCACACACGAAAGTAGGATATTTTAATAAAACGAAACGTATAACTAACAAAAGTATGAAAAAAATTTACTATACAGAATAAATGAGCACATTTTTAATCGCTTCTTCGCACGTGACAAATGCTCTTTCATAATCCGTTATTAAAATAAACCTAATGCGTACTATTATACATATATGTACAAAGGTTTGAATTATAAATCCTAAAATAAAATATATTATTTTCATATTATTAAAATCAAAAGTTATTATTTTTCAGAAAATAGAACCATAATTGAATTGTTCAGAAAGTCACGTTGAAATTGAAATTAAATCCATTTATTATATTCATCAAATAATTTCCATCTGAAATATAATCGGAAAAACAATCAAAGGAAGCGAAATTCCGAAAATATTTTTTGCAATACTCAAACAAGGTTCACCTACCGAACTACGAACATCTCTTTTTTATGTACCTTCCATGGCAGATAGTCGCATGTTTTTATGATATACAACCACCACTGCGGTAGATAGGGGGTTCAGTTGAAAGGATCAACTACCCTCACCCTTATATACAAGGGTCAAAGAAGAAATCGTTAACATGGGCATTCGAGCCGAAATCGCATAATCTTTGATGTCAGTTTGAAAATTAGATGAGTTTCAATTCGAATATTATATATAAATTCATCGTATATAAGTAAATGTTATTTTAAAATGATTAATATTGGATTTGATGAATGAAATTGTTGGTTACTCCTTTCGTTTACTTTTTTATGGTGTGGCGGTTTGTTGGAAAAGGTTTTCGATCGCCGTATTAGACAAAGGAACGAGGCGGTGGTTTTAGTTTCGTTTAAATAATTTAAGCTTAGGAAGGACATAAATTTTCACGTTCTATGTCGGTTTAAACCGATGAAAAAGGGGGTTTTCCAAAACAAGATTCGCGGTTTCGGCACTGCCTGACGAACCACAAACTGTTTTTACTGCAAATATGACGAATCCCTTTGCTTTTTCAGTTAATTCCAAATGTTCAAATTGTCAATAAAGTTCAAATGTATTATACATAATTGACCGACTGAATATTTTATACATCGAGTGAAATTTCATTTGTAATATTTTCACATTGCGACATTGTTTCGCATGAATAATTTTCGTTTGATATCTATCGGAAATATTTTTTACACGGTATTTTCTTGGTTTGTTTAATTTACCGAATTTCATTAGATGAAGCTTCATTGTATTAATTATTCTAACAAATGTCAATTACAATTGTTCTGCTACAAACCGCCCGCAGGGCCAAGTCGTGATTAGTTAAATGTAGTGATTCTAATCTACTGTCGGTTTTGTGAAGATATTCAATGTAAGCAAATAATATATTATATGATAGATATAAAATTAATTTTTAAATATTGAAGTGAAGTTTTCATAGGAGCTTAAATATTAATTGAAAACGATAAGAATTTGTATTAAAATAGGTATATTCTTGAGAAAAACTAGCACCTACCACAAAAAAGATGAACGTATGAGTATTTTTCCATTAGGTGACAGATAGGAAAATAATCATTGTAATTATTATAAATTTGATTCAGTAATTTCATAATGAATTAAAATGTTATCGATGAAATCATATTTTATATTGGAAATATATATTTAATTCAATTCAATAATTTTAATAAATATTTTCACGATTGATTATGATACTAACTAGTCAAAAGTAATATTTTTATATTGAATATATTTGATTCTAAACCAACTAGAATTGAACAAAATCGATGATATGAAATTTATATTTACTACCAACGCGCAAAAATACCACGCAATATATATTTTTCATTCAACTTCTCAATTATTCCCTTTCCACACACCGAAAATATAATTTTATTTTTCTATAAATAAAAAAAAAGAAAAACCCTCGCTTATTTTTCAGCTGACAAAGGGTTAGATTACGTTTCGCGAACCTCTCGCAATACTATAATAAAAACGACATTAAGGGAACAATTTGAATAAGTGCGCATAAACGGAAACGGTTCGATATCGAATTATTCGAATTTTTTTACGATATACATAGACGAACATACTACAAAACACACAACCGTCGAAAGATGTATGCCTAGTGGAGCATTATGTAACTCGAAACTACAGGACGAACTGAACGAGACTTTAATTTGTTTCGGAGCAGATAAAATCGTGTATTGTTTCGTGAGTGAAACTTGTGTTCGGAACAGTTTAAGTGCATGTTTAACATATGTGCTATTGATTTTGAATTTGAATGGGTAATTAAATAAAATACAGCTTTTGCACTCTGAATTCGGCTTTTCACAAATAAAATTCAACCATTCTCAAATTTATGTTTTAATTATTTTTATATATGTAGATTATGTGATTTAAATTTGTAGAATTAGTTAGGGCAATATAATCGTTCGTAATACAAGAAAGTTCATATTCTTGTCGTTTGTATGTAAAAATTTTTGAAAATCACCAACTGAGATTATCAAAGTGAAATTAAAGAATAAATCGTATAATATTTCATTGATTATTATGACGAAGGTCTTAATAATATTATATTATACATTTCCGATAGATGAATTTGATTTGTAAAAGGCTAAAGTTGGAGTGTAATTTTTGTATGTTAAAAGTGCAATTTTGCGTTATCTATTATGTAAGTTTAATAGTTTTATGAAGTTGAATAGGTTCAAAATTGAAGTATCAAAAACTAATGAATATTGAAATTTAATATAACATAATTGCGGCGTATCTTTGTGCATAGGTAGTAAAACTTTGTATTATTAATTCTATTATATGTTAGTGAGTTTGGTTCATAATTTAAATATTAAAAACTAATTAATATAATCTATCTATATCTATCTATGTTAGGTATTATAAGTATGAAAGTTTGTCTGAGTCACTCCAGAAATAATTAAACTTTGTCCTTTATAGAAAACATGACGAAATCACTCAGGGCTTGCGTACTCTCTCAGAAATCTTAAAAAATATTCTCATATGCGTTTAGGGCCATTCGAGCCCTTAAAAATTCCGATTAAAGAATAAAATAACTTACTAAAACACCCAATTTCCAAATTTTGAATTTGTATGAAGACCCATATTGTTCGTGATCATTCATTTTTGTTTTTTTTGAAACGCTGTTATTCGCCATCGTTTTCGAACGATTATCATCATCGTGAGGGGTCTTATACGTGTTTATTATATTATTATATCAGGTTTTGTTTCTTCGAATTCAAAATTTTTTCCCTAATAATTTATATCGGACGTTTGAATGGCGCTTCCTTGATGTCAAAAATGAGAAGTAAATGAAAACAAAGGTACAATATATAAATATGTTTTATTGTGTTTAAATATTATCCAGTACGTTATTGATAGTTTTCGAAATAATTATCGATCGCATTATTGTACTCGCGTATGAATACCATTTTTAATAGTAAAAATACGAATTCAAAAATCGATTTATTTTTAGATTTCGTTTCAATAAATGATATTAAAATAATAAATATTTTCAAAATGCGTTTTTTTCGATAAATACATTTTTTTAAATTTTAAATATATATTTATTTCTACAACTCAATATTAGTGGATTTGGTTTTGTAGCCAGTTGCAGGGGGCTGGGCCCGAAGGGCCTACCTTCTAGCGTTGAGGACTGGCGTAGCCAGTCTGCATATGCTAGAGTTATATGTATATAGAGCGAGGTGCATGTAACAGGCGGAATACACGTCTACGATACGATGTTTAATACATATATTACACAATTTTTTCACATATCCAAACTTAAATTTTCCATAATTAATTCTGTTAAATGCTAATTAACGATATCAAATTCGAACACAATCATTAACATTACAGAACAAAACAAACCGCGACAAAACCACAAAGATTCGCATTTTCCACAATTCAAAAAATGTTCCAACGAATCCAATCGAAAACACCCCAGAGTTTCGAAATACGATAAACATTAATACAGCGGTTTATATTTATAGAATAATGATAAATATCGTTATAAATAAGGTACTCACGAGTCCGAAGTCACCCTCGCCGAGTTTCTCGATAATCCTCAGACGGTGTCTCGGGAACGAAGGCAATGTGAAATCCGCTGGAGGATCTTCAGGTGGCAGCTTAATGGGAGTGAACTTTCCAGTGGTGAAGTGCTGCTCTCGTCTCTCGCTCTGCAAAAAAAATGTATTGAGGAAAATGGAGAGAAACACCAGAGTATGAATGAAATCGGGGGAAAAAGTAGTTTTGATGTCGCGACGCGAAAAAGACGTATCGCGTTGTTGAGGATCGTTTTTTGAAATTTGGTGTATTTTATATAAATATGTTTTAGGGTTGAGACGTTGAGTGTCAACGAACTTGTGTTTTAAAATGAAATATGTTGTGTTTTAGTTTTGTACAAATAGACAAATAGATCGAAATCTTGAGAGTTTGTTTTTAGCTTTTTTAGCGTTACAACAAACGGACGGAAATTGGTTATTTTAATAATATATGTGAGCCGTTATACAATATGAAAATGACGTAAACATTAATTTCTAAAAACAATGAGTAAATCTTTGATTTAAGTTATCATGGATGTCTCTTTGTGGGTTTCGTGCCTAATTTTTTTTTCAAAATTGGCGTATACGTTACTTTCATATTATACTATAACGGTTTATAACGTTTTTCAAGTTTCATTCTAAATAAATGTCACGAAATCAGTTTTCAGTTACACTTTGTCCAAAATTTTATTTATTATTTAATGTCTAGAACTTCGGAAATGAAAAATAAGTTCATTACAGGTTAACAATATATCGTATTTAAATAAAATATTAAATATCTCGAAACAAAGAAAAATAGAGATACGTCACTTAAAATATAAGGGCTCGTATAATGATTTTAACAATAAACCAAATAAATAAAAAAAATTGGAACGATTTTGCGCACTTATAAGTAAGTAGTTTTATTTCAAAATGCTATAGAAAACGAATTGTTTGTACGAATTTCACGTTTTTCATCGAAGTTTCCATACAATGTTTGCGAAATCTCATATATTGCATATTTAATATGATGGATCCGTTTCAAAATCCGACCTCTTACACGTAGGATTATCGTTCTTACTAAAGATGAGAGACGGTAAACAAAAGATTAAAACGTTCGTCTCGATTTCAAATTCACAAAAAAGAACTATTCCTTACCTTTTCAAAACAAACATATCCAAAATCGATAATTCATATCCCAGAACCAGTAATCATCGAATATGAAACATCCGACACAATTTCACACTTTCATCATCGAAAAACAGTCTTTGTGTCGCACGCTGTATTTGCAAACGACTTAAGCGCGTATTATTTTTTCGTACAGAAATTCAAAGCGGCTTTTCTTTTTCGCCTTGAATATTTCACGTCTCGGATCGAGAATCAAAAGAAAACTCGAGAAAATCAATTCAATTTGCATTGTAATGCCATTCGCCGGTGGTGAAAGTGGGTGCTTTGCGAGGAAAAGCAACAGAACAAAACAGAAAAAAGATTAACGAAAAAGAAAAAAATCGAAAGGCAACCGTTCAGGTGAGAAAATCCCGGTGCCGCTGGGCCACTTACTTTTATTGGCGATTTTCGAAAATTGCGCCTATTACGAAAATTGCAGCTATGATCAATCCGATCTAAGGCGTACCTAATTATGAATATTGCCTTGCAAAGTCTGATGAAATTTCGATAATTAACGAGGCCGAGTATTTATTGTATTAATATAAATTTTCGAACACGAAATGGGTCGAGTTTGAACCGGAGATTTGTGGTATTTATTTATGTCGAAAGAAAATTATGATGTATTTGAATATTTGAAACATAGTGTGTTTCTTTATTATACGTGTTATTGTATGTTTGTGTAATCGCATTTTTTACGAAAAACGAAAAAAAAAATTTGCGTTTCATGCGAAATTTAAACAAAATTTGACATTCGTACCAAAATGATTTTTTTTAATTGGCGATGTCTCAATTCTTATTTTTTGAAATGAGCTTTTTTATGATCTAAAAAGCTGGATCTTACGTCTGTGGTACTCAATGTTCTTTTTACTACATCGCGACAATGGTGTTTGCAATGGTTTATTCTAGCCTTTCATAGGTATAGGTCCTAAGACACATCAATTGTCATAATTGATAAACGACATTAAATTTTTAATTTTATAATATCATCTAAAAAGAGTACAAAACACTAAACATGACGTTAAATTTTACATAAATTGCAAGATTATTTGCGTTTTTCACGGAAAATGTGATTACACAAACAGTGCATAAAATACAGACTTGTATCGTACAACGGTTTTGTTTTTAAATTTACTTATCTTGTGAAATGAATACACGAATAATATTAGAATAATTTATCAATGATCGAAGAATGAATAAATAAAAAAACGGATGAATTATTCAAATATTCTATTCAATTATCCATGCTACTCACTAGTACAATAAAAATCAAGACAAAAAGTCAATTAAACAAACTTGATTTTTTCAATTTATTGTTTAACCACTTGGATTATTTTAATACAAATTAGACCATCCTTTTGCGTTATTTCACGAACAAAACTAATATTGGACACCTCATGAATATACAAAAACTCGCGCGCCCATTTTTCACAAACCATTATCCAGGTAACAATAGTGACTTGCACGTGCGGTCCGTTAACATTTTGAGGATACCCACGTGTAACGAAAAAAAAAAATAACACAAGACACACATAGTGGGTAGTATAAGACCCTCTTGCCGCGATAATAGGATACATTTATTTCGGTAATAGCTACCAATCGGAGCGTGCGTACCTTCTCATTATTCGTGCGAAGAAATTATTTACCTTGCGGAAAAGCCCGCGAAATCCTCACAAGAAATTTTTGTCCTTTCTCCCTCACATTCCGTCCTCTTTGTAAACACATGTATTGCATTTGAATATGTGTTGTAGCAAAATGTGGCGCGTTGCCGATTCGATTGTGCGTCGGTGAGAAATGTTTAATAAATTCGCGAAAATAATTCACTACATTGTTCGAGCATGTCAGTTTTTAAATATTATATAATGAACATGAGATATATTTTATAACCACAAAATATATTCTATCATATTATATTGTATCATATCATATTATATTGTTCTATCGCAAATGTGTGCGAAATATGTGCGATTAGGTCGTTGAATTTGCGTGTAGTACCTAATGTAATTTGATTAGAATTGATGAATAGAGTTTAAAGTATTAGCATTATTTCACTAATAATTTATCATTTTAAAATATAAATAACAATTTTTTATGAGATTGTTCAAAAAAACTTATAACAAAAAGCGCGTATTCTTCGAATATATTATATAAAAATATTTTATGCTTTTATTTATTTTATTAACATATAAAGTTTAAAAACTGATGAGTCCGAATACAACAGTGAGCCAGAGTATATTCACATAAAAAAAACACAATTTACTTCGTGTTATTATTTTTTTTTAACGACCGACAAACTTTTTTCCCGAAACATCACGAAAAAATTAAAAGTGTGTATAGCGGCGGGAAAATTCGAAAGGAGGCTTTTCCTCGGGAGGTACGCGCAAAAAAGATAAATGGTTGTTTTGCGAACAATAGATGCTGTCAGCATGAGAAAACTTATTTATTTATGCTTGCGGA
Organism: Hydropsyche tenuis; assembly: GCA_009617725.1. Lineage (NCBI taxonomy): Eukaryota > Metazoa > Arthropoda > Insecta > Trichoptera > Hydropsychidae > Hydropsyche > Hydropsyche tenuis. The sequence continues at coordinate 40,823 of VTON01000172.1, read as the reverse complement.
TATGTAACGCATACACACACATGCTATATCAAATATATATATTTTGTGGCTTCTAACGTATTGATAGCTAAGAGGCATCGTTTTTCCGAAAAAATAAAACTGAGGAAAAGCTAGGTGTGGGAGGGCGGAAAAAACGAACGTCAAGTAGACGAGAGCGCTTAATCAAAATATTTTCATGTACAACCTTAAATAAGAAAAGTTTTTCCCGCCGAGGCGGAGTTGCGTCCAACTTTAGACCAAAGACTGAAAAATCTCGTGTGTTTTTTGCGTCTGGCTAATTTCGCAGATGTGTCTCGCATGTATGACGATGATGGTTTTTTCCACGTTTTGTATCTTGTGCGAAAACAAATAAACAAGTTACACGTAATAAGTCAATTTCCGGAAAATGCGCTTCCATACGAGATTTTAACAGAGTGAAAACTCATTTTGCGATATAACGAATCGTAGACTTTTTTGTATTGCTCGAATACCTCGCGATCGAAATCGTTTATTCCATTTATTTTTATATTATGAAACGTAGAAATGTCGTAATTTTTATAAATTGTATATTACAACAAATTAATTTCCTCAACGCAGTGTAATGAGTTATCATTGAGACTGTTATAGATTTTTCATCCCTTATTAAATGTTTTCCATTTGAAATTTAATATTTTTTAATAATAAGTGAAAAACCTGTATTACGAGAATGTTAACCTCCTCAATACTTTACAATGTACATACATAGACTTTGTTGCCTTTTTATGAAGCTATTTTAGATTTATTTTCATCGGGACTTTTTGTAAACTATTGTGTAAACTATGTTATTTTATTTCATTTTGTCTGTTTTTCCATATAGGCGTGAAATATTGATCTTATGGCAGTTTTGCTTGACATCTCAACATCGCGATAATTCACTTTTTTTTCCAATATGTTGTTATTAAAATTCACTCACATAATATTAATAATGTTAAGTGAGTAACATAATATGATACAATCTTAAAAAGGAAGACTGCTTTTAACTATTGAAACCAAAATTTCATTGTATGCTGTAATGTATTATATCATAATTTGACATCAAACATGAATGTACATTAGAACGTAAATTTGGTCCGAAGAGTGGTTTTTGTCAGTTTAGCAGTATTTGTTATTTTCAAATAATTAGTTGTTATTATGTGATTTAGATAAATAATAAAGTCATAAAAAAAATCTTTTCATACTTCTTCAATACTATAAATACGAAATTAAAAAAATTAAATTTTTTATGAAAAAAAAAATTCAGGACAGTTTAAGAATGTTATAAAAAAAAGTTCAAAATCTTCACCCGAAAACATCAATACAATAATAAAAACAACCTTTTCAAAATAATACACGATTTCAACGATTTTTTTTTTAACAAATTGACCACCCAATAAAATTCAAACGGGGCAACGATCGCCCTGTCCCGGACCCGGTCCCCGTTTTTAATCACTAGATTGAAAAGTTGGCCGCGATATTAATACGTAACTTCGGACAGTACCTGTATGATGTCTGTGGCCGCATAGAAAGTTTCCGGGGGGCTCAATGGGGGCACACCATAGGGGGGCAGCCTGGCCGTGGCCGGGGGCGGAGGCGCCGGCAACTCGTACACTGATGCGAGGGAGAATTTCACGTTGTCGTCGTAGTCGCTCGTCTTGGAAAATCCTGTGGAGTTGATGAGAGAGGGTTGAGTTGATGGTTTGGAAGATGAGGTGTTGGCTGGTTGGGTTGGTGGTTCGGAAGGTGGTGTGTTGGATGGTTGTGCGAAATAGTAATGGTTGAGTCGGTAATTTCATTCAAGTCTGAATGTGGTGTAATATGCGTAATATGTGGTGTAATATGTGATGAAAAGTGTTTGATTATGATGTTATTTTATTGGTTTGGGTTCAAAATTATGTTTAGAAAATCACTTTGGTATGATTCTGAAATTTGTTGAGTCACCGAAATGTGTCAATATTATATAAGAATAGCGAAAATTAGAAATGTTTAAATCATTTTCTAAATTTTTGATTTTGTCTTAAATGACCTCAATATAAGGAAAAAAAATTCGATTGATTCATTATAAAATTTTTACCGTTAATTTATTCTATTATATTTCAATAGATTATATCTGAAAAATTGATAAATTCAAGTAAGATTAAAGTGTGAATGATAAATTTAGAGAAATATTTCAATTTTACTGGCAAAATTAATAGACGTTTGCAAAATGTCAAAGCAAAGACTTATTTATAAGGAAAGTAAGGCTCTCCATGTTTATATTCAGACTGAAATATGGGTTTCCAAAGAAGATATAATGATTTATGTCGTCTACGTCAAAGGAATAGCTTATGAAAAAAAGGAAACGAAGGAGAATTGCATTTTATAATAATTTCATGAGGTCATTGCAGCAGAAAAGTCTTTGAGACGCTTATTGACTCAGCGAATAAATAAACCGGAAAATTTCCGTCAAATTAAACTCACCATAATCTAAACTTTTACTGATCGGCATCGTGTTATCTTTCTTGAGCAAGGTCCTCGTGTCCCTCTTGTTAGTCTGTGGCAATAGCTTATACGGCTCATGGTAAATACTAGAAGTCTCACTATCCGAATCGTCATTCTGCTGTCTCGGGAGGGCAGGACAAGACCTGGCAGGAGGTGCGACAGCATTCGCAGATCCGGTGACAGACGACATGGTATTAGTGGCCTGAGCCAACTTGAGATCCTTGAGTCCGATGGCATGGCGATGATGGGTGACATGATCGTGTCCAGTGACAGCAACTAAGGCTGTGTGTTTGTGGAGCAGAGCCACTTTGCGCCTGCCTCTCCTCACCAGCAATGCAGCAGTGCAAGCAGCTACAAGAACTCCAGCAGCGAGTAAGGTTCCAGCGACGAATAAATAGGCCCTAGGGACTCCGCCCATGGGGCCCCCAGGGGCTGCGGCTCCTGGAGCCTCGGAATCGCCGATGGGGGCTCCCGATGATGGGCCTCCCATGACAGTGTTGTCGTTGACGTTGCTGGGGGAGCCGTTGCTGGAGCGGGCTTTGTTGGCGTCTTGGGGTACGTAGTAATGTTCGAACACTTCGGTCAGGTTGCCTGTCATTGCCACTGAAAGACGAGTTTTTTCAAATCAGTTTTTATGTATAGGTATATGAAAAATAATAGATAATTTTAAATATATATTTGCTTGAAGCGAGTTGTAAGTATTTTTTTGGATATCGTGAAAAATATATAGTGGAAATTGTTTGATGCGAAAATGCTTAAAGTGAAAAAACGGCTAACAATAAAAAATATTGTGGTTCTGAAAAAATATTATGTACGTATACTATGATGTTTAACATGAACATATTTCACTTCACTTTTGTGCTAAACGTTTTCCACTATATTGATTTTCATTATGAAATAAAAAAAATATTAAAAAATATTTGATGTTGATACTTGTTCAATTAAAATTAATCGTTACATAATTAATAATCGACTAATAGCAACTGATTCATGTCAGAATGACGTGTAGATGTATGATGGGACGTTGGCATGGATGAAGTAAAATTGTGAATGTATTGCATGTTCATGTAATTAACTTAAAAACTTCTCTTTGATGATGAATAATAACCAACTAACAATAATTAACTTAATTTCAAATGACATACAGAGATACACCTAGTGGCATGAACAAAGGAAGAAAGAGATTAACTTGCATGTCCATTTAGTTTAAAAAAAAAAAAAATTCTTTGGTGATGGCGAAGACCAATGACGTGTGTTCTACCGAGGTCTGAACCATGTAGGACCAACGGTCTCGCCTCGTCTATCAAACTGGTGATCATTACGATCGCAAAGTGGGCAGCGAGGGCGCAGTCTGCTTAGTCTTTAACTCGTCTGTCCCGCTGGTGGTCATTGCGATTCGCTTAGAAGACAACGACCACAGAGTCTAGCACAAAGACACGCGTATCGTTGGTCTGAGAACCTCCTTCGCTGGCATGGGCGGACTGGTTCTTATGGTACATGTCCCTCACCGAAATACGACTTGGGCTAGCGCGGTGAGGTATAGCCTAGACTGCCGCATTTGTCTAGTAAGGCCTTGTCCTGCAGTGGATAACTAATAGGCTGCTAATGATGATGATGATGATGATACTTATTCAAGTAACTATTTAGGGTTCGAAAAGAACATAGGAAAAAAGCTTGAAAAAGTACGAGATGTCTTTTTTCGGATACTAAATAGTAATTCTATGTAAAGTAAGTTGATCGATTGATTTTAATAAAAAAAATTCGATTTATTTTTCATAAATTATATATGAACAAAAATTCGTAACTTTCCATATTATAAAAAGCACGACTAAAACCCAATTTCGCGATAAATATTGAAAATTTTTTAATCGAATCGAATTATTCCGCAAATTGTAAAACACGCCGCACCCGACGAGAAACGCAACTAGGTGTAACGAGGTTTTAATTAAATTAATTAAAATTAACAAAGGCAAAACTCCGGGGAGCGGATTAAGCGCACATAATCAAGATAAATGAGAGCCTTTCGACGATGTGTAGACATCGTTCGCCGAAAACTCGACACCTATGATCGACGTCTCGATTTATCGACACGTTTGATTAATTATACAACAATTCAGCTTTCGGACTGTTACAGCTTTCACACTCAGAATTCAGCCTTTTGCGAATCAAATTCGACCTTTTTCAATGATAATTTTTACTTTCAATGCTTTTTATTATTGGAAAAAAATATATTTTTTCACAATTATGTATACCAGGGGTGCCCAAACTAATTTAATTAGTTTAATTTAAATAGTTTGGGTACCCCTGATGTATACTATCACGGAAGCAGATGATCACTATCACGGAATTGGACGTCTCAGATTCAATAATTTAAGATGTCACACAAAATCGGTAATGAATAACAACATCTAAATAATGGTTCGATGAAAAAGAAGGTTGATGCTTTATGATTGTTAGTTTTGTTTTTTTTTTTTTTTTTAATTTAACAATGGAATACAAGATAATGACAGACGAGCGCTTAATATTACAAAATTAGACAATTCTCTCCTATCATGTATATTATGTATACATATATTTATTATAGATATAGGATTTGTATACGTAGAAATAAGTATTAGTTAGGGCAACATAATCTTCTATACTCTATAAGATAAGAAAATTCATATTTTCGTTGTTTGTATGTAAAAATTTGGGAAAATCATCAACTGAGATTATCAAAGTCAAATTAAAGAATAGATTGTATTTCATTGATTACTATGAAAATAGTCTTAATAATTTTTGACTAAATTTCATTTGAAAAGTGTCGAATTAGATTTGAGAAAAGTTGAATTCGTTTTTAAAAAGGTTGAATTTGATCTGTAAAAGGCTAAACTCGGAGTGTAAAAGCTGTAATTACAACAAAAGCAATCGATCGGGTTTTTTTTCCACTCACCTGTGTCGAAGGCGATCTCGCTCATCAGCATCCATTGCGATGAGAAGAAGAATTGCAATTTGATAAATCTAGCTATTTTATGTTGCAGAGATATGGAAACGTTTTTAGCCATCTCTGAAGTGCTCTCCTCCTTGGGCCTGGAAATTATCGGTTGCTCTTGGAACTCTTGGCCGTTCAGCGAAAAGTACACGTGCACCTTCTCGTATATCTGAAATAGACCATTTTATTATTTTGAATACGAAAATAATTAATTTTAATCGGATTCGTTTCAAGTACCTGCACGCCTCTCGACACCATGTTGTTGATGTGAATATTCATGGATATGAACTCTTTGATGCTGTCGAATTCGAATATTATTTCTAGTGGCCCTCCAAGTGTATCGTTGCTCCAACCCACCCAGCGGCTTCCTATTATCAAAATAAATTAATATGAAACATATTGTATTAACGTATCGTAAAAAAAAATCGAGTTAATCCGGCAGAAACTCGTATCGGATTCGAATTTCGTTCTCGTAGCAATTTGATGGGAATATAACGACGTCATCAGTGTATCTTAAATGATGATGATATTTATTCCTTTTATTTTCCCGATTCGATTTCCACGATTTACCCTGCGTATACGAAACGTAAATATTATATTATACGCTGCTCATGTGTATGCGTGAAATTCATCGAAATTCAGAGGGGAGTATATATCTAATATTTGTTTGCGACAACTCAATTAAAAACTTTGCACACAAAGAGACGACGAGACGGGGAACAGTTATATTTTTATTTTGCCTTGAATACATGCTAAATCGAAATATATTTCGCAACATGTTATATACGCGTGTATTGGTTCGAAAAATAATTATGTGCGTCTCGGGGGATCGGTAAAGAGAAATCTTACATATGAACAGTGGTGTGTAACCGTAATGTGGGGAACGTGAGCAAAGTTTTTGTTTTTAATTGGAGGAATATTGGCAAAGGTTCGATACAAATTATGATGTATATTTTCATATTTGTATAAAGATAGAAAAAAAATTTGACACGTGTTTTTATCAAGTTCTGTAAAGGTAATAAAATTTTATTCATTAGACAAATATGAAATGTTAATTTTTTTAATAACTTATTATATAAATTCTGAATTTTCTATAATCTGATTGTAACAATAAAATAATGTAAACGATTTTTTTTGATGACTTGTATTGCAGACGGTGCACAATATATAAAAGTACATGAATTTTTATAATGTTATTCGTGTCATGTATATCAAATTGTACTAAAAAATTAGGGCTTAGGGATGTATATTGAAATTTATCTAAAAAAAGCTTTACTATTATACTATATCCAAAAGTTTTAGATCGCTTTCATAATAAATTTTTTTATATAAAAAATGTACATAATTTTATCGGGTATTCTATAGAAATATTATTTCAATTGATCATGAAATAATAAAATTCTCAATTATATATTAAAAATGAATTGAAAAATCTGCAAAAGCTCATGTAAAATATATAATGGATCACGATTTTCATTATTTTGATTCATATCATGTATTTCAAATTACACTGAAAAATTGGGGACGTCCAAATAAATTTTCTATGACCCCATACATAATACATTATATAAAAAAACCATATCAAAATATAAAAGTTTTGAATTTCATTCATTATAATATCCTTTCGAAATAAAATATAATAAACTGAACATGAAATTTATGATAAAATGAAAACACCATTTATCTGCATCGTTAAAAATATGAATTGCACGATTCGTTTAATTCCTATTCATACCGAACATTCGAAATAAATATACCGCATACAAAATAGAAACACACCCATAAAAAAATCAAATTTCTTCCCCTTCAAAAAAATTCCTTTGACACCAAACCCAATCGAATTCAAATAACCCGAAAACAAAATATTAAAACCGGCCACAAAATAAAGTTTTATACAACACTTTATGTGTCATATCAATGTGCGCTCGTTAGATGTACTTTTCCACCGCCACGTACTTCAATAGTGCAAATTGTGAAAGGTTCACCATCTCACGTAGCGAGACACCCTCGATCCATTGACTCATTACCACCATGGCTATGGGGATTGTTCGATGCGCACATTTATCATTATGGTTTTTCGCGGTGTTCCTTTTTCGCATACAATCAGGCTCGCGTCGCTTGCGAATAATAAGCGCGGCAAATTGCATGCGATTTGAAAAAGAATTCCGGGGCGGTGTGTGTTTTGCGGTATTCGAAATTTGTTCTAATTTTGTCTCGGTTCGAAAATGGTGTTGTGTATGTGTTTGGAAAGCTAACTTATGAATTCAAAAACAATATTTGCGTTGTGGTAGGCAGTTTTGTTGTTGTACTTGAAATAGTCGTTTTATGTCGCCAATCTTTTTGATGTTATTGACTGCGAAATCGTAATTTGAAATCACTAGTATTATTTTTTTAAAGGATAAATATATTTAAAAAATAAAGATTACGCAATTTATATGCAATGCACCCAATAATATTTGAAGAGAAGCCCATTTCTTGAGCTCATATTTCATACAATAAAATTATAAATGCTTTACCCACGACCTGGAAATAGCCATACTATAATAGTTTGAAACCGAGTTTTCAACTATGTATAAATATTTTTTCTAGTAACCAAATATAATTCGTAATTCCAGTATTTAATAAAATACATAATATTCCTTATAGTTTGGTTTAAATTCCTATCTTTCGCGCTACAGATCTTTCGGCTATGACTTCTATAGCTGGGAAAGCGTCAAAAAAGGTTAGTAAAAAAATTGTAAATTATTATTTTATCAAAACAAAATCGTTAAATTTTAAATATTTCGACTCGTTAATGATGTAACACCATCATGTGTTACAGATTTATTTTGACGTTAGTTTTATCTCTACTGTTTCTAATTTTCTAGTTCAATTTGTTAATTTGATACCATATGAAGGAGAAAATTATTATTAAAAATCAAGAATTTATCAGAATCTTAAATTTTCGTTTTATTTTGAATAAATCGTAAAAAAACAAAATTATATCCAAATTCCCTAATGGACCACCAAAATTCACTAGCAGACCACCGATTGGCTACACCTGTTGCAAAGGAGTCAAAGTTTACAGATATTAGTCTACGTCGATATTGTACTATGCGTTATTTGAAAACACCCCATTAACTCTCCCAAAAGAGAAAGACTACAATGCGAAATTTCCGAAAGAGACTCGAAACAGCACCGACCCCCCTTCACTCCCATACTTAAAAGCTTCAACCGAACACCACACGAAACCGGCTCACCGAATCAATCGAATATTCCGGCGACGAGTCCTAAAATAGTGCAATTAGCCAAGCATTCACAGACAACAAAACACCCCGATTGCGATCGATACCAGGATTCGAATATTCGACAGAGCTTACACCAAGAGAGCTTCTGGTATGAGGGTATAAGAGGCGCCCGCCGCCCCCGACGCCCATCCCTGAGTCCGCCCCTGTCTGCAATGCACCAGGGGTGGTATCGAGGCACTGTTGCACACAATGGGTGTTCCCGCCATTGCCGGGACGCAGGGGTGTATTTTCCTCGCAACGTTCACAATGTGCCCCCTGTTATTCGCATGTACCTGTGGATGTCGTATTCTCGGCCGCATTCAAAACAGTTTTTTTGTTGTTGGGTGTGTGTTTTTTATCTTTTCGTGAAAGAGGAGGATTTTTTCGCGTGGACGGATGTTTTCAAATGAGTAATTTTGATGTTTGTACGGGAGATTGTCGACGGACTGAATTCGTCGAATTTAAGCTACGTATGGATGCATTTCGTTTTAATTTGGAAAAAATTGATTTTTTATTGATCGAGCGTTATCTTTTATATAGAAATGTTCGAATTTCTGATGACTTATTGCAGGTCGCGGCAAATTCCGATCCGGAATTTTTCAATCCAGTCCACGTTAATATTGTTTTCACATGAAAAAATTAAATAAATTTAAAAAATTTAAAAGTAGTTTAGAAATTCTCATCCCCAAAAAAAATCACAACAGATGTATTTTCAGAATTTATTATTAAACTAGTTACAAAAGCATTTTTCGGGTTTTGATACAATTGCATATAATAAAGATTTTCATATTTCAAATCCCATTTATCTGTACAATTGAGGAGATTTTGTCACACGACAATTGAAAATTATTGTTCTCTAAAATAACGTATATATTTTAGAAAATTTCATGTTGTTATCTTTATATAGATTTAATCAATAAAAAAAAGGAAAAAAATTGCTTGCAGCGTTATCCATTGATACTTATTTTCTTAATATTATCTACTCATTTTTTTTTAAATTAGCACTTGAATTTTCAAATAACTATTTTGAGACCGTTTAGTTTTAATGTTTCAAAATTTTGAGCCTTTTTTTGACAACATTTTAATAGAATCACCTACTATATAAATATCTTCGAGTTTGCTATCCTGCCTGCCGCATCTCACATTTTTACGATCTGGTTCTTTCCGAAAAATAGTTTACTGATCCCTAATGTATTGCGAAGACCTTGTAAAGGCATGATTATATGATAATATCGTTGAAATATCTCACCTGAAGCTTCTCCGTGTTCGTAGCTTTCATAATCGTCTTGTCCATATAATCTGTCGACCAATTGTCCCAATCCTCCAGACATATAGCCATCCTTGACAATTCCATCGTAGCTGACGTCGGTCAAGTTAACCGAGTCCCGAACTTCTCCCTCAGGAGCGTCATACCTGACTGTGCTTTCTGTGAAAAAGAAATGTCAAGAATTCGGCTCCACCGAAGCTCCTCGGTTTCCTTATGCACCCGTAAACCAGAGCTGCTGGCAAAACTGGCAAAAAATTTAAACGCAGAGCATTTTTTTTTCATTGAAAGTGTTGTGATTGTAAGTGTTGTGCATGTAATCAGTGTGTTCGCATATTGCATACAGATTCGCTGGCTTTGTAAAGCGTCGCATATAATGAAATGCACTTTTATTGTTGTTCAATTTTCATTGTGAATATTTTCCAATAAAAAATATCATTTTCAATAGTTTATTCGATATCAAAAATCAGGATATAAGTTATTGTATTTTTTTTGTTAAAGCTATTGAGCTATTGTTCATTTGTAAAATTTTAATATTTTAAAATATACAAAGTTGAATTGATACACAAGTGCATTTCAATATGGACGACGCTATCGCTCGCATTTACAAACACATCAAATCGCAAAACAAAACAAAAAATCAAATTAAAAAACAGCTCCAATTTACGGAATACTTCAAATAAATACTTTAATATTAAAAAAATATTAAAAAACAAGACAAATCAACTCGAAAAATAACCGTCGTTGCAGAACGCGCGGTGCACACCGCGACATAATGCACCGACGATCATTTTCCCGAAGCGAATTTTGCAATCAACTTTGATTGTTTCGACCCGCTCCAGGACGTGCAATTTCGTGACTTTATGTCTAAAATTATATGTGTATATCGATTTGCATTTTTTTTTCATGTTACTAACGTTCCCAGAGGCAGCCGTAGACTTCGACCCTCAAGCAGACGGTTCTTGGATGCTTCGAGTACGGTATGAAGCGGACTTTCGAAGAGACGAAGGGCAACTGAAGTTGCTGTTTCACCACTAAATAAGTGTTCGTGTTACCGAGCAGGGTCTGAAAGTTGAAATTGTATTTAAATGTTGAGTGGTGATTGATTTAGAAGTAGAATTGTATGTACGTACCTCGTCTCCTTTTGCGTTCTTGTACATGATCCAGCGATCTAATGTGTCTCTCCAGAATTCGATTCTGAAATATTCGGCGTATTCTTGACCTTGACCGTTGCCGAATCGACCCTGAGTTTCAGTCCATGTGATCAGGTGGTTCTTGACTAAGTCCACCTCAAGATACTCCTTTACTCCGGAGCTGATTTGGGCTTTTGGACACCAAGCTCCGCCTTCTTTTTCTTGACGCACTCTGTGAACAATAAATTTTTACATTTAATAATATATGATGTACGAATATATGTTATTTTATATAAAAATTAACAATATATTAATTATCTATATAATAATATTTGGAAAGAAATTTTTTTTAAAAGTCAAGAAGTAATCTTTCTTTTATTATTATGTAGTAGATGAATATGATAAGAAATAAAATCCATAATTTTTTATGAACATTGGAAAGATCTTGTTTTGTAAAATGTTATGTACACCCAATTCTCTTTTTTTACGGATCCGAAATAAAACGGTGTAAGAAAGAAGAACCGTTTATTTGTTTTATATGGATTTTTTTACTTCAACACAGTATAAAAATAATAAACATGTATTCTTATGTCACAATGATTCGGTTGTGGCCAGTATTCTGATATTATTATATGTATGTAATTATAGTATGTAATTAAATAAAAAATTTCGATGATTTTACATGGCGAAAATTTTCACATTATAGATTTTTTATAAAGTACATTTGGGTGGAAGTTCTATCCAAATATAGCGATGGAACCTATTTCCAATTTTTGTATGGTCACTATACATTTTTTTACATGGTTTTTATTTACACGGTAGTCTCTAAAACGTATCTCCCGTGTAAAAAGAGGATTGGGTGTACATTACAAATGATAAAATTAGTATGTAAAAATTACATTGAACAACGAACACAATAATTTTTCACTTGTTAATAATATGTTTAATCACGATTGAATCAACCGATATTGAACAATATACGATTATCACATCAACGCAACGTCCGTAATGAAGAAAATCGAAATCGACGCCCATCACCATCATTTTATTTACAATAGAAAAAAACCTCTTCAACATTAACCTTTTTTTAAACAGAACCGAGGAAAAAAGGAACGCAAAGTCCGATAAGCGTCCGCTCACATAAATTCCGGCGAACGAGCGGGCGCAAGAAGCGAAAATCAATTCGACGACAACCTGGGCCGCAAGTTTTTTGCGCCGGCCCAGTCTCCGGCCCAAAAGTGGGCCAGATGTGCCGCATTGTTGCCCTTTCAAATGTCAAACTGTCGTCTGTCGGAAGCAAAAACGGCCGCCTCCTCTTCCTTCCGCTCCGCAAAGTATGCGAGAGATTCTGCTGATTCAGAATAATGCCGAGGTTTAGTTTTGATGGTTGTGGCCGATGAAAAAATTTTGCTAAATTCCAGTTTGCGGGGGTTCGTTCCGTTTTTCGTGGATTGGATGGTTTGGATTCGGAAATTCGGTGATTTGTCATGTGAAGTTGTTCTGTGTGAAAGAGGCGCTGTAGATGAAATCGGTGGTTTTTAATATAAGAGTAATCATTTTCGATGGTTGTGGCCGATGAAAAAATTTTGCTAAATTCCAGTTTGCGGTGGTTCGTTCCGTTTTTCGTGGATTGGATGGTTTGGATTCGGAAATTAGGTGATTTGTCATGTGAAGTTGTTCTGTGTGAAAGAGGCGCTGTAGATGAAATAGATGGTTTTTAACATTAGAGCAATTATATTTTTTTATAATAATACAGCTTTTACATTCTAAATTTTATTTTATATGAATCAAATACAACCTTTTAAACATAAAAAAACATTTAAACCTTTTTCAAATCAAATTCAACCATCGCAAATTTATTTTATTAATTTTTCAATATTTTTATGATTCAATGAAAAATACAAAATAAATATTAGGTACACATTGATGATACCTATTTTCAGAATGATTTATTAAAAAAAATAATAAATTATATATGTAAAAATCACCAAATGAGATTATCATATTCAAATTGAAGAATAGCTTGTAATTAACTGATTACTATTATAACGGTCTTAATATTATATTATAATACTTTCCGATGATTAAATTTCATTTTTGAAAGGTTAAATTTGATTTGAAAAGGGTTGTATTTGATCTATATGAGGTTGAATTTTGAGTATAAAAGTTGTACAAGATAAGCAGCAAGTGAAATGATACGATCGCTTTATATTGATTTGATAACATTAGCAAGAAATATTACTCAAATTTCTGATGATATTTGGAAAAATCTTGTTATATTTATGATAAGATAATCGTTCACTTAACGTTCACTTAGCATCTCAGTAACGTTGAGATATTCACTTGATGACAGAAAAGCATACAAATTATGATATTAAAAAAAATATTATGACTAATTTTATGTGCAAACGAACGAACCCACTTAGTTAGTTACATAAAAAACTCATTTAAAAATGATTCCCTTTTTCAATGTTTTTAAAACAAACTGACCGGGATTTCAAATTTTCAAACAAAGTTCATATAAGATACAATATTTTAAAAAATAATTTTGGCAAATGATAAAATACCTCAAACAGCCACAATTCAATAAAAAAACTATCTATTTCACTCGCACTGACCTCTACTTTACTTTTTGTACCGTTCAAACTTTCGTAAGTGAGACGTAATGGAATAGCTCGAAAAACCGGCAAAAAACACAGAAGGGAAAGAAATCAAAACGAGCAAAATAAAAAACAAGTCTTTTATATACAGATTGTAACGAAAGTCCATTTGCAGCCGTTAAGTGTGTGGTCAAGACGTTCGACCTTTTCCCCAGCATCGCTTTCGTCCCGGTTTAATGTTTTCCGGATTTTGCGGATTTCCGCAAAAATTGAAACGTACATTTCAGTAAAGTCGGCATCAAAAGGATTTCGAAATTTCGTGCGGATTTATTATTGTATGTTCGACGGACGGAAATGCCGATTTGGATTTTTAATATACTAGTGCTTAATAGCTTCGATCGAATTTATACGTATAATTTTGCGTTTGTAATTAAAAATATGTTCGGAATGTGCGTTTGATTTCATATAAATAGTTTGTGGGTAAAAAAAATCGTGTCGTATTAAAGATGAACTTTTTCTAGGCTTTTTTTTTAATAAAAAAAATAATTGTTAAATTGTTACAAATTAAAAAATAAAATAGGTTTCGATTTTTATTTCCATGCTACCCCACTTCCTTATATTATACCCATATTATATTATATTTCCCATCCTTAAGTCATTAGTTAAAGTACCTTAAAATCCACTTTCGCTCACAAAATCATTTTTACATTCAAACTATCGTCTAATTACTCCATAATCAATCTCCAGGCATAAAATTATCTTTAAGCTCATCTCATCACTTAAAATCAAATCAACATCAATACCCTCTCAAACCACCCCCAAATTATCTCAAAATCTATCACCACCTACAAAATCATCGTTAAATTTATCTCCATACCCACAAAATATCTCTTAACTTTAAAATGATCTTCTACTTACAATATTATATTCAATTTAATTTTCTAAACCGAGTTAACTTCGTCTTTATCGTTTTGTTTTGGTGTACTCTATCATAGTATCCCTATTGAAGCTTAATGTAACTTGAAAAATCCCTATTTTAATGTTTAAACTCGACTAATTTTCGATACAGATTTCATTGAATATAAGAATGGCTTTTCTCGCCGATCATCGAAACATGTTGACGATGATTATGGTAAGGATTTTTTTGGGGGTGTGAATAGTATGGAGATGGGAATAACAAGCATTTTTTTTCTTCAAAAAGGATGTTGTGATGTTTATAAAATATGCATTAGAAAAGAGATGTGATTATTTATTATTACATGTATGGTTTTTTTCTTACAATTAGTTTCAGTCAGCGTTTTAGTTAGTGTCAGAATAACTCAACATAAACTCCTTTTTGCGACAGATTTGCTGTCATATATCAACGAATATACAATTAAATATAACCTCTCTTGTGCAAACTCAACCCCTACATAAGAACCACATTCGTTTAGTGCACACGAAACAATAACAATAAAGAGACAAGGGTAAATAATTTTACTACCCTTCCACCTTTAACAAAACGAGATAATATTTATGGGAGTCATATGATTTTATCTTGTATATTCAATTTAAGTTCGCTCAGATGTATGGGCGCATACGGCAATTAAAATTCAATTAACGACTGCGAGTTTTTTCAAAGACATATATCCGAGCGAAATGAAAAACTAGCGAATATTAAATTGATTAAAATCCAATGTGCGTTTCGTGTATATGTACACATCACACAATTACTTTTTCCGAGCGTCGAAGCTTTGGTGAAATTCGATTTACTTTTAATTTTTAAGCGTCATAAATCTCCCGCCGTTCGAAAAGAGAAAGCGCACGAGAAATATGTATTGAAAAAAATCCTGAAAAGGAAAAAAAATTCCAAAGAAAACACCGCGATCCGATTTAAATTGATTTATCGCTTGATAACGAAACGTAAAAAAAACGTTCGTCAGACATAGTGAGCGAGCGGGTCTTATTTTTTGTTCGTCTCTTCGAAAATGCTTGGGCGCGGTTGCACACAGACTTTTTCCAAATCAGGGTTGAATTTAGGCTACAATTTAAAGACCCCATCGTTAAATTTTCTTTGGTTTTATTCAAAACTCCCATTTTAGTATCACAACTCAACGAGATGATCATAAAATTATATGTTATATTACAAAAATCTTTCGGCCAGGGAAACGTGCTATTTTATAGTATTATAAAATATTCAATTAATATAAAAAATGCTATGGAGTTTCACATTAAATCACAGTTTATATTTGAAAAAATGTGGATCAATCAATATGTATTATATGTATATGTTTGCGAAATTATTTAGGTTGCGCACGATATAAAACAGTTGTACGTCATATGAGAATAATATTGTGGGATGATGCTTTGTTGCCTTTAAATTCGAAATTCGAACTTCTATTGTATTGCTATCCTTTCTATTTACATAAAGAAACTTTAACCTTGTAGATAACAATCAGAGCTTAAAACTGGATAAAAATCAAATCTAACCTAACCTCTGAAATTTTCGAGACCATGAGGAGGAAGGAATGTGAAACGAAGATAATGAAAAGAAAAAGTCCAAATTTTTGTGAAAAACATCAATAAAGTTTCAACTCACTATATTGTTCGTATAAAACGCAAAATTTCATTGTGTCGTACATGAATTAAAATTTTTTTCATACAACGCGTAAATACTGGATGATAGCTTTCATTCATTTACTATCATAGATCATCACTCATTTCGGCCGAGTTCTACGCAAATTTCATTCGTTCACCGTCATGAATTCCGGCTACACATTTCGAATCAATTCTCCAGAAAAAATCCAGCCCTGCACGCGGCACAGAGCCCCTCAAAGTTTCCCAGTTCTGGAGGGGTGGGATTAGCAGCCTGCCGCGGACAAACGTCGAAGAAAACGAAAAATAATAACCGGCCATAACAAAAGCAATAAATATGCCGTTACACACCTAAATTGATTAATGGCAAATACGCCCGCGGTCGAATAATTTATTAGTAGTTAAGAGGCCGGGGATTGCGGCAATATTGGTTTTTCACCTATTCCCTTCGTCGAAAACTCGAAACTTTCAGCGCAAAGTAAATTCATAACGGACGTTTTCCCCTAAAAAATTGAAATTCATTCGAAAGCTCTGATGAAGATTTGTGATTCTTTCGAACGTCTCCAGATATTAATTTCCGCACGAAAAAGCCACTGATGATTAGGTCCGTCGATCAACCGATTGTGTCTAATCCAACGAGCGAATAAGAATTCTTCGGCTGATTTGTCTTCGGCATTGTTCGACCGGATAGTTGACGACACCTGATCGCACACTCGAATGATATATGCTCCGCAATAAAGGCTTGTCGATGACCGACTATTATTCTTTCGTTTTTCGAAAGGGTGGTTTAGCTGTGTCGGTGGATCGTATCGGTATATCCCCGGGGGACGGAATTCATATTGGCAATCGAAATTGTGAAATTGGCTAAAATACAAATGAATCCAATTTGCATTTTCCGACGAGCGAACCGTCGAGTGCGATATATTAGGGTCCGCCGGAAAAACGGGTATTTTAAGAAACCTGGTTTTGCATGAAAATGCGTATTATAAATGCCGTTTTGCATTTAAATGTGTTATCATTCAAGTGGGATCGTTCTAAAATATATAATATTTCACAATAATAACAACATTGATTTAGTTCAAAATATTGGGGGTTGAAAATGGGTACTTTTTTCAACCATAAAAAAACGTATATTTTCATTTGAGCGGTTTTATAAGTAATGAAACTAATGAAAATCCTCGTTAGTAAGCGATCCTTTTATATTAAATAAGTGACCATTGTTTGCTGGTATTATAGGCCGTTATTTTTTTGATGATACCTAAAAACTAATATTAGTTTTGAATTAGCATAAAACTACATAGCATGTATTTTATCTTGCTTGAGTTCTAACTTTATGAATATAAACATTTCCGTGCAAAACTGGGTTTCTAAAACCTTTTGTTATTATGGCAGACTTACAGTCTATAAAAAAACTTTCACTCTTAATATTATATTAATTCTGGTATTTTAATTTTGATATATTATAATTAGTTTCTTAGAACTAATCTAAAGATTTTGAAATCAAATTTTCTTAAGGCATCCCAGGATTGTATAATATTATATTATATTTCCTGAACACAACTTCTCTTGTGTACAATTTGCACCCTCATGAACACAAAAGCACTCAAGTACGCACAAAACAGTTATTATAAGAAAACACAAAGTGAGCATTTTCATCATTATGCGCTGGCATTTACTAAATGAAAACATCTCCAATTATAATACAAAAATTTCATTAAAAATTCGTTCAAAAATTGCGGAATTCCGACATTTATATAATACTTTACAAACAGTAGCGCTTCTTTATTATCTTTATCTAAAATATTATTGAATTTTAAATGGGTATAATTTATTATAGTTATGGTGAATGGTGAATATAGTTATGGTGGTTTTATGATATAATAAAATTCTAAAAATGAACGGAGAATTTATAAAATAAATAATGTAGTTTTATTGATCATATAAATGAAAAAGTTAAATACATTAACTTCGGCAAAACATATATCAAATCACTGAACCATATTTATTAGTAGTTGAACGTATAGAATTATTTCTGAACATTAAAAATAAAGCGTTTTTTCCCCACAAGCAGCTCCCCGGCAGAAAATTTCCCGTCAGCCGCCACTGGTTCGCAAATATAAAACGTACACGTCCTATACGGACACATTCGTGTGTATGTACATTTACGAAAAGCATTTCTGGCCACAGGGATAGCACCGAAGCTCACGTTCCATGTCCAACCTAATGTATGTCTCGGAGTAACAGATTATTGCCTCCCGCGGGATGGGAACGGACCGCTCCCAGGTCGCTGCTTTTCCCACCCCGTACGCGCTTCGAATATCCGAAAAAAATATACGTGCGAGGTGTATGAAGGGCAGAGGAAAAGGGACGAGGAAAAACGCGGGCGGGAGAAAGTAAAAAATAAATAAAGCGGAGGAAAAGTGGCCGGAAAAAAGCACGAAACACCGCTCGAGTTACGTTTACGAGCCGAACGCGATTGATGGATACGCGGCGCGTGTGCTTCGATTATTCAATATTCATACGGCCGTTTCTTTATTTGGTGGGTTTTTTTTTTCGGGTGAGGGTCCGATCTTTGTTGACTGTGTTTGCGAAATGGAAGTCGGGGGTTTTGTGGGGCGGGAGCGTTGCGCGACGGTAACGCGCGGGTGTAACGCGATGTTGTTACAAGATAAATCGTTTGATGACGTTTTGGTTTATGAATGGTATTGAGCGAGAGGGTGAATGTTGTGTTTTGGATGATACTCGAGTTTGTGTTATGTCAAGTTTGTGCTCTTGCCATCATTGGTGAAAAATCTATACAGGTTTTACACTCAATTTCGACCTTTCACAGATCAAATTTAGCCTTTTTTAAATCAAACTCATATTCAGGGTGAATATTCAAATAAATTGAAAAATATTGAATTTGATTTGTAAATGGTTAAATTTTGAGTATAAAATTTGTAATGGGTGCATTTAATAGCAATCGAACTTCTGATACTTATGACTTTTATCAAAATCGAACTTTTGATTTTAAAAATTATATTGCAATTTTATCGATAACATTTAAGCGAAAAGAAAAGAAAATTTTCCGTAATATTTATATTTATCCTAATACATATTTTCGAACAAAAGAATTTGTGAAAATTTTATGAAAAATTCTGCAACAGCAAAATCTTGTCTTGAAAGATAATATTTATTCTTACGTATGATACCTTCAAAATTTTCCTATCAATTTTCACTGTATCGATATTTCTCAACATATGATTTCATTTCAAATTTTTACTGCGAAAAATTTTCAAGATGGAATAATTTTATAGGTCTTATAGTTGATAGAGCCTTCGAAATAATATTTCTTTCACAAAAAAATTGAAACAAATCAATATAAATATTATGAAACCAATATCGCTGAACAAAATCTTTAATTAAGAAAATAAAGCTACATTTTCGCTCGCAAACTTCCGCACTCAAAATGTATTATAAGCCGCATTCTTCTCCCTCGACGATTTATATGTAAAAAGCTCACCATCCGACTTTGTATTTAATCTGTAGAAAGTTTGCAAGATGCAAGTTTCGAAACTGCTTCCGATCACAATCTTAGGTGCGAATGGATCGAGGGCTTTCAGTTTTGCTGCGAATAGAACAAATTCGATCGAGTTGGAAAGTGTGCGATTGAAAAATGTCCGACGATTAATTCAGTGAAGAGCCTTTTGTCGCAATTATGAAATTGTCTTTCGCCGGCAATTATCTATACATTACGTCGGTCTGTGTGTACGTATATAAATTAATGAATGTAATTACGAGATCATTTTTCGGCGACTTCCGTTTCACGAAAAAAATTTTTTTTTATAATTATTTTAATTATCCAATTATTCGCCCCGAAAAGCTGAAACGACTTTCGGCGTTGGCCGAAGACAATAATTACAGAGTCGACGTCAAATAAACTTCAAATAATTTGATCCTGAAATTTCGCCAATTTGGCCGAATTTAGAATTTTTTTTAAACCACTTAATTTTAAAATATAAATAACGATGTTGTATTTTCCAGCATTTTACATGTGATAACATTGAATTTTCACAAAGTGAAATTGATATATCAAGTGAAAAATAATACATTTTTTAAATATTCTGAGACACTTTCATATTTTTTTAGCATATTATATTATAAGTTGAACATGATCAGAATCAGAAAAATCTTCTTATTTTCATTGCAAAACGACCAAAAATACTGTATCAGATGAATTAAGATAATAAACTTACTTGATTATCCGTATTTTGACCATAAAGTATAACAGGAAAATTTTTTTTGACTTGACTGATATTCAACCTAATGTGTCGAAGAATTAAAATATGTTTTGAAAAAGTCAATTCAGGATTTTTAATAGAAACAATACGCCGTCAAATATAAATTTGACTAATTATCTAATTACTAATTAATATATAAATTTGTAAGGATAGCCTTTTTGAAATGAGAGTATTTTCTTATATGTAATTTTAAGTACTCGATTTTTTTTTATATAAATTCCGCGATAAAAGTGGTCACAGAAGTATATATTATATTTATATAAAAATATATATCATTAAATAACGTTACCTGAAGAATAAATGTCTTTATAAATTTTATCAGAAATTAAAAATTTTTCTTCATAAGTAAAATAATTTGAATACTAATACAGTGGCGGCTCGTTCTAATGGGCTGCGCGGCTGCAGCCCTCCTTATATAAAGTTTTTTTTAAATTCTTATATTCGTCTTGTCTATACAAGACGAATATAAATGCAATACATATTTTAATTATTGTATGTGTTGATGGTGACGTTTTCGTATTTTACTCGAAAACATGTGTACTATTATTAATTTCATTGTTGCAGCCCCTCCACTACAAATTTTCACGAGCCGCCACTGCTAATAACCAACAATTATACTCGCATAACGTACATCTATAGCTTAATTTAGAATATAACTTTTGATCAATTCGAATACTAAAAAACAAAAACTATACTTACATAACCATCAACTTTTTTAAACAACAAACCAAAACTAAACATAAACAATCAAACAAAAACCTTCGAACCCATCACGATCACTCCACAAATCACACCCATCAGAATAATCAACCATCTCTCACCGCCGACCAAACACGACCTTCAACAACTCAATTCCCAAAAAAACCCCCCAAACACACAAATACAAACCCATCCAAAAGCAGCCGAACTTCCTCCAACACTTCATCCGTTTATTAGACGTCGTTCCCTAAGAGATCGCCACTCGTCGAACTATCGTTCGAGTGGCGGGCCCTCTACACGCCACTCCAGCCGACGTCGAGGGCCCCTTGTAGGGCTCCTGGGGGCCCCGGGGGCTGCTCCCCCGGGAAGGGCCCCTTCTGGCCGTAAATCAGCCGTAGACGTTGGCCGGTAGTTTGAGTTACGGCGCCAATATTGTTGCCGCGACCGAGCACATTTCGGTTCGCATTGTCGCTTTGGGTTTTGTTTTTATTTTTGAGGAAGTTGAGTTTCGGAATTTTCAATGCGATTGTCGGTTTTTTGTTGGGTCAAAGTCGAGGTTTGTGTGGGTGTGGGAAATTAATATTATATTTAGGATGGGGTGGATTTTTTTCGTATGTAAGAAAATGTTGTTTGGAAATATTTTAAAAATTAATAAGCAAAATAATTTAAATGTTTTCGAAAAATATAGATGAAGAATTGAAGTTAAAAAATATTGTGAATGTTTTTTTGATTTGATTGTTCTTTCTTATAAATTTTGTTTGATATTGAATAATGATTTATAAATAGAATATGAAATTACATTTTGATGTTATTTCGAATGATAGACAGATTCTATTTTCTCAGTATGTACTACTAAAAAAGCGAATTAAAAATATATGTATGTGAATTCTATTATAATATATTTAAATATTCTTTGAATTATTTTTTTATTCGTTATATTATCAGACGATATATTAAAATAATACATTGAATCATAATTTCTATCAAAGATCTTTTCCTTTTATCTATGTAATATTTTTTCTAATGCTTCCATATAAGAAGTATTATTTTCACATTCAATCAAACAAAGAACTTCCATACGATATAAAAAGATTCACAAAACAAACAAAAAACACTCAAACGTTTCAATCTTAATAAAATAAATAACAGTTTTTTCACACTTTTTTTCAGTGATCGACAATCTTTCGAAAGACTGAATAAATTATTTCAAAAAGTTTTAGACACAAGTTAGATCGAATATATGTATAATACAATATTAGATTTATCTTGAGTTCTACCATAGAAAAACAGACTGTTAATAATAGAATATTATTAGGTAGTTTTTACATTCCAAATACAGCCTTTTACACATCAAATTCAACCCTTTTCAGATCGAATGTATGTATAATATTAGATTTATCTTGAGCGTTACAATAAAAAAAAGACAGATACATAATAAGGTATTATTAGGTATAGCTTTTATATTTCAAATTCAACCTTTTTCACATCAAATTCAACCCTTTTAAGTTCAAATTTAGCTTTTCGAAAATCAAATTCAATCATCGGAGATGTATAATTAAGACTGTTATCATAGAATAATAATCAATGAAATACAATCTATTCTTCGATATAACATTGATAATTTCATTTGGTCATTTTTACAAATTTATACATACGAACAATAAGATTATTAAATTTATTGTCTTTAGGACGATTAATTAATACTTATTTCTAAAATTTGAAATCTCATAATCTGTAATAAAATAAATTTAGGTTGATTGAACTTGATTTGTAAAAGGTTGAATTTGATTTGTAAAAGGGTTGAATATGATTTTAAAAAGGGTTGAATTTGATTGGTAAAAGATTGAATTTGGAGTGTAAAAAGCTATAAAAAGGTATTTCGAATATTTTTTGTATAGTTTTTCATTCAAACAAAAGAGTTTGAACTAAAATTTTCTCGATAACTAAAAATGTTACAATAATAAATAGATCATCCACCACTGCGCTAAACTGACACTCCCAGCTCTAAAAATAACCCCACTAACTAAAATCGACACACACTACTTTTTTTCACACGATTTTCACATCAGGCCGCGACACTGCCGAATTCGCAACGTCAATCCTGATTACCCGAATCGAATTATACGCTCTTTTTCATTTCGGACGCCCGCTTTTTTCGGCGAATCGACTTCGTCGCCAAATTAGACGGACGTGTCCGTGCCGGGCCAAAAGTGGCGCTCTCTATTTGCAGTGATGTAAAAGTTGTATCCTCGAGATTAAAGAAGTTTTTATTGTTTTAGTTGAGTCCCGGCGACGGGAATATGGCGGCCGTGTCCGCCGGCCATTTTCCGCCGCCATTTTCCGTGGCCGTGTCGCGAAGTTTTCCGGTGGAACGGCTTCGGGAAACTATCGCCGGGGAAAGTTGGTTTGATTTTCGCGCAGTTTAATCATCGCGGTTGTGTGGGGGACCGATTGCTGTTTTTAATTAATTGGATTCGATTGGGGGTGTTTTTTTTTTTTGTTATTTTGGGGTGTAGATTTGGTTCAGATGTTGTGTGTTCAGATGTTGTCCTCAGTACTGACTTTTTTCGTAAATTTTTTTTTAATTTCATAATTTTATAGCATTGAAGAAGTATAAAAAGATTTTTTTTCTTTTATGACTTTTTCATCTATCTAAATTGCATAATAATAATTAATTATCTGAAAATAACAAATACTGCTAAAGTGAGAAAAACGACCCTTCAGACCAAATTTACGTTCTTTTGTACATTCATGTTTGATGTCAAATTATGATATGATACATTACAACATACAATGAAATTTTGGTTTCAATCGATAAAAACCGTCTTCCTTTTATTAAAGCTTTTTATTAACTTACTTAAGATTGTATCATAATAACGTTGTGAGTGAATTTTTAATAACAAAATATTGAAAATAAAATGTGACTTATCGCGACGTCGTTGACATGTCAAGCGAAACTGCTATATAACAAAAATTTCGCGCCCTATATGGCAAAACAGACAAAATAACATAGTTTACAGTATAATTTTCAAAAAGTCCCGATGAAAATAAATCTAAAATAGCTTCAAAAAAGGCAGCAAAAGTCTATGCACATTGTAATGTACACAGAGACTGAGGAGGTTAAATGAACTTTTAAGGAAACAATTTGAATGTGCTTTAAATGAAATAAGTGTGCATTATAAAAATAGCGTGTGCATTTTGCACGGATATTAAAACGTGTGTGTACACAAGAATGCTATGTATGTTTTGTAAAAAAAATTGAATTAAAATTATATAAATTGGTTTTATATATCTAAAGATTATATATTATAATATTGAACGAGAATACGAAACATATAAAGCCACATCTCATGTCAGTTCTATCAAGTGAATTCGCATATTGAACATATACTAAATATCATACACGAAAAACCACACGGTATTAACATGAGATTATTTTCCAATTTATCAACATTCAACGCTCTCAAAAACATCTCGAACCTATTATCATCAACAAAACACTCGATACCAAGAAATTATAATCATAATTATTTTTCCAACATTCAACCACAATTTCACAATCCCTTTCAAAAAAAATTTTAAAACTCCCCACAGACCACCGCCTTTATTTACTCCCGCATTCTCCCATCTCATGTATATGTATATATATTATTTTAAACATTTTTTTCCCATCTTCGACCCGCCGTGGGCGGAGAGCACCCACATTCGCCTTTTGTGGTCGGACGTATTGATGGACCGTATTACGAAACCTTTGTATCCGAGACTTGTTCCTTTCGTCGTCGGTTTTTCTTCAGAAGGGAGAAGATTTTCCTTTGTCCTGGGAAAAAAAGCTGAACAAAACCGCGCCTTTTTCGGCCGTGTACATTTTACACGCATAATCGATCGCATACATACTTGCGCGGCTTAATCGAATCAAACATTAAAAATGGGGGCTGGAATACGTTTTTTTTTTTTTTTTTTATGATTAATTGGATGTTTTTGTTATTTTTTTGTGGGTGGTTGGATTTTTTTGTTGAAAAAGTGTATGATTCGATTTCTTTTGTATTTTGTATTCGATTATTTTATAATCATCAATATTTATAATCAGTTTGAATTTATGGCACTGTATCAAATATAATACATAAATAATTATCGATAATAATGTATGAAGTGAGTCATTAAACTAATAAAATAATAATTAATAATTTGATTATGCTATACATTTGGTGATTTTTCGTTTCAGATTCATTGTATTTATTTTAAAAGAAAAGTTTTTGGATTTGAAAAACCCCATAAGAAAATTTCCGAAATATTTTAGAAGGATAGCGAACCTTTGGATCGCGTTCCAGAAGTGGCATGCACAAAAAGTTGCCTGGGACGCGAAGGATTCACAATTTTCAGTTTAATTGAAATGCGGATTAAACAAATAGAAATTATCAGATTTATTAAAAAATTAATAAAATATTTATAAATCATGAAAACACTTTACATTTATTGGACTGTACCAAATGCACAAATGATTATCAACAAAGTGATTTGAAGTAACGTATGAAATTGTCATCAAACGAATCCATACGTAGCATGATTAGTCACGGGATCGTAGATTTACATGTTTTATGATTGAAAGTTGTGTATTTTCAAAAAGAGTCTGTATTTTGCCGACTGAAATGAATTAGTTTTGATATTGATTATTTTATTTTAACACTGGCATATAAATACTGGAAATTTATATGAAATACTTATTTTTATCCATATTAATCCATGGGGTTAATTGTCACAGGAGTTTTTGCACGGGGAGGTTAATGCCCAAGGGTTTAATATCAAGAGGGATTTTTTCAAGAGGTTTATATCCGGGGGGCATTTTTCTAGAGGGTATATGTCTATCGATTTAACGAATTTCCACTTGAGATTCATCAATTTTTCTCAAGAAAAAGCATCCGAATTCGACTCAGCCATATTCCAATCCCCAAAAAATCCACAGAACCCCCAAAAAATACCAAAAAAACCACACTAATTCCACAAATCCCAATCCTCAAAAAATTCCAAAAAAACCACACAATTCTCCCAAACAATCCGGAAACGATCAGCAATCGCAGTCCATCGATTAGCCTCCGCAAAAATCGGCACCGGCGATAATGCGCCATCATTATCCGCTACTGTTTGTCCAGGGGTTCAATATCCAGAGGATTTTTGTCCAGAGCTTTATATCCAGGAAAATTTATCCATAGTATTTCTATCAAGAGGTTTATATCCGAGGGGCATTTATCCAGAGGGTATATGTCCATCGATTTGATGACTTTCCGCTTGGGATTCATCAATTTTTCTCAAGAAAAAGCATTTGAATTCGACTCACGCAAATACCAATCCTCAAAAAATTCCAAAAAAACCACACAATCCTCCCAAACAATCCGGAAACGATCAGCAATCGCAGTCCACCGATCAGCCTCCGCAAACATCGGCAACGGCGATAATGCGCCACCATTATCCGCGACTGTTTGCGCTCGGGAGACGCGCGGCCGTCGCAGATTGCGCCTAATGAATTCGGTTAGTGTCGATATCGGCCTCCGCAGAATAATATTATTGTTTCAAAGGTTCGCTCAAATTGAGTTATCGCCGGGGAACAAAGGGCCTCCGGGGGGAACAATGGGGGGCGACACCTAAGCCCCGCCAGAGTCAACACGCGGAAATTTGGCGCCGAAGCCTTATTTCTGGGCGCGGTGATGGCTGCGTGGTCGGAGGTGGTCGTGGAAGTGATTAATATTGGCAATTTGTGATTTATTTGTCGAGTGTTTAAAGGTTGTTGCGATAGTTGGGGATCGGGATCGGATTGTTTTGAAAATTTTGTGTTTGGGTGTTTTGAAGGTCGCCGAAGTTGGGTTTCAGTGATGTGGATGCGTTGATGGTTTTTTGGTGATGTGTCTAAAAGGATTTGATGATGTGTCTGAAGCTATGGTTTTGTGATATAATGCATGGCTTTGGTGATGTATCTAAAACCTATATTTCATCCTCTTGCAGAGGATGAAGTATAGATTTTATTTAAGTTATTGAATAATTTTAATTATTAAAAATATATTTTATTGAAATTGTGTTCGATTCAAAGCATTTTCGTATTTTAATTAGCTAAATAAGCTAAAAGGTATTGATAATGGTCTATATTTAAATGAATAATGAAGACGATTTTGGAAATTGATAATTTCAGTAACCTTATCTTTAAAAAAATCAAAATAAGAAAAACATTGATCACTTTTATTTCATGAAATATTAGGTTAATGCATAAGTTTCATCGTATTTTTTCGATAGTCAAATATTTCCTCCTTATTCCGAACTAATCAAAAAAGTCTGTATTCAAATAATTCTATTATGAGGAGGATGCTTGCTTTTCAGTATCTAGCTATAGAAAATCGTGTTGAAAATAAGAGTCAACCGATAAAAGTGTGGAATCCGCATTGCATCAGGTTGGTTTCAAAATACGATATTTGATGAAAACATACGATAAAACTCTTGTATTTAGCCAATAATAATACTCGAGAAAAGATAATCATGTTTTTTAACATAAAATAATTAAATAAATATTTTTTATGAAAACTACTCTCTAAAGAATCAGAAAATAATTATATTGAAGTGATAAACCAATATCATTGAAATTAAGCTATAATACATTGAAAACTATTATAGTAGTGTTCAAACGATTAACTACATATTAGTAACTAAATATTATCCACCAACAACAATATAAAAATTTTATTACAAGAAAACCACTCACAAAAGCTTTAAAGCACACAAAAAAAACCCACCCCCAATTCAAACAGCGTCGAAATTTCCATCCATCGCGCACGCGAAAATGCGCGAAAAAAATCGCCGAAAACGACACCCACTCAAGCCCGAAGGTACACAGCGTCCACTTAATTGATATAAACGACCATTAATTAAGGGCTCGCAGGGTACGGGATAGTACGTGTCCCGGGGACACGGGACGAGGCCCTCCCCTGGCTGTTTGCATGCGAATCGGATGCTAAAGGGACAACGCGTACCTACTTAGCCGGGACACAATGGGGGTGTTGTTGTATTATGTATGCTTCGGATGTGTGGATTTGATGGTGGGTTTAAACTTTAAAGGGAATGCTGCCTACGAAATGTGTAGTGTAAGGGAAAAGTGTATGCGGAGTCGATAAGGCTTAAGCGTTTGTTGCTGATCTGAACTGAACGTGTGAAATGATCTGCATGTGCGATAGTGGGAAGTGAAAAGTATTGGAGGATCAGTGTCGGAATAAATTACGTGTTATGTGATGATTGTTTTTAATTTTTGTAGTTTAAAATTGTTTTAGTGTGGTTGGAGGAATTTAAATCGTTTTAAAATGCAGTTTTTTTGATATATCGAGGGATTTTTTTCGTTGTGAGGGAAAGGTTACTTTTGATGAGTTCGAATGCTATTATATGTATTGCTTGTTATACGTGTGGTTATGTATAGATGACGTTAGTTTCACTTAATTTTAAAGTAAAATAGATAAACTTCAATAAATCAAAATTTTTGGCTGGAAATCTATTAAATGTTGTATTGCGAAAGTTCGAAAGCTGGTAGATATCTTAAGTAAAGGCAGAAAATATGAATGTCTGAAAAAGGCTTGCAAATAATTCAATTTAAGAGTTTCATAAAACTATTTCAATAAATGTTGAATATATTCACACTTTTTTTGTTTGATTTTGATTGTATTATAATTTTCACGTGAATAATTATCATTTTATTAATTTGTAATTATTCTTCGAACGTTCGAGTTTTGAAATATTTCAAGCATCTACATAGAATGAATTTATATAATTATAAAATATAATTGTATATTGAAAGAAGCTTTTACCATATTGAAGCATTTAAAAGGATTGCTGCGGTATTTTATCAATTTAATAATATATATTTAATATTATTATTTATATGTAAAATCAAACACATTCATCTTTGGACCTTTTTAATAAAATACATAATATGTTTTATAATCGAGTGAAATACTCGGAAAAATTGATTGTTTACCATATTCACTGAAAGTCAAAGTGTTGTAGTCAATTTATTTGCGGCGTAATCGCATTTGCGTTATCAAATTGTTGAAAATAAATTGAAAATATGATGTAACTGTATTATTATATTAAATTTTATGTATGCGAGAGAGCGTTCTTTTCTTTGTCGAACCACAAAGCGGCGGCTGTCAAATGCATTTATTTACTTTTTAATAAGACAAATTTCGTCGGTTAAACCTTTTTTTAAATTCGAAAAAGAGCGAGGCCGAGAAAAATAAAATGAAATACGAACGGAATAATGACGAAGCCGGAAAAAGGGAGAACAATATTCGTACGCACACGTACAGTTTCTGTGCACACTCATACTTGGAAAATATAATAAAATAAAAATAAAACGAGCATAATACCTTTTTAAAAAATCCCTCCGGTCTCGGTGAGCGAGACGGTATTTCTTCTTGCTTTTCAAAAGGAGATGGTCGCTAAGCCGCGAACAACAAAAGAAAATTCCTACAAACGGACGGATTGGTGTACACTCAGCCCTCGCTAATTCAAATTGTTGTTTTTCCCTTTTTATTGTAAATTGTTATGTGTTTAATTAAAATTTCGCTGAGTTTAAACGCGGGATGGTTTGCGTACTAAATGTGTGTATTCTTTTGTGGACCGTTTTATCATATAATTACTCATTTTCAATGTGTTCAAAGTTTTAATTATTTGTTTCATTATGATTGCATTGAAATAATTAAAAATGAGCGATTTAAATATTCCGATTATACTATACGAAATTTTAGTATTCTTCTTGAAAATCCTATAACTATGATTTATTAAATACCATTTGAAAAAAATCTTTTTGTGCATGACAGCATCTTTTGTAATACGCTCTTTGTTATTTAAATAAATCATTTGGAGTAATTAATTTCGTGTATTAAGCAGATATTTTTTTTCGAATTCATCATAAAATGA
This sequence comes from Hydropsyche tenuis, assembly GCA_009617725.1. NCBI lineage: Eukaryota > Metazoa > Arthropoda > Insecta > Trichoptera > Hydropsychidae > Hydropsyche > Hydropsyche tenuis. The sequence goes on along the minus strand of VTON01000172.1, from coordinate 10,615 downwards.
ACGCCACTAATCACGTGATGCAACCGATGAAAAGTATTCGATCAAATGTAGTATTAATAAAAAACCATATTATACAAATCTAACCATTCATGAATATTAATTAAAAATCACTCAATGTACTTTATCAACCATACAAAAAATTAACAAGCAGACATTTCATGATATTTAGAACGCATGAAATAGGCACCAATAATAACGTAACATGACCAATTAAAGATACCCGACAAATGTAATAAAATAAACAAATATTACACGAACCATTCATCAATATTAATTAAAATCAGTCAATACATTTCATCAACCACGTACAAATCCAACGAGCAGACATTTTATTATATTTAGAATGCACAAAATAGACGTGACGTGACACTACTAAAGGTACTCGAACAAATGTAATAAAATGAAATAAATATTTCACGAACCATTCATCAATATTAATTAAAACCAGAACAATATACTTCATTAACCATACACGAACCCAACAAGCGGATATTTTATTATATTTAGAATGCACAAAATGGACGCCACTAATAACATGATACGATCCAATCAAAGGTATTCAAATGTAATAAAATAAATATTACACAAACCATTAATGAACATTAATTAAAACCACTCAATATCCTTCATATCCTTCATTAATTACAAAAAAATCTAACGAGCGGACTTTTTATAATCTTTAGAATGCACAAAATTGACGCCATTAATACAGTTTTCACACTTCAAATTGGACGTTTTAAATCTCAAATTTAACGTTTTATATGTTACATCAAATGGGACGTTTAATCTTTCAAATTGGACGTTATACATTTCTAATTAAATTATGCATAGAAAAGAATATTAAGACCGTTTTCATAGTAATCAATGAAATTAGTTACTATAAACAACTAACAAAAACAAATTCCATCATCACACAAACCATTAATTAATTCCAACTCCCTCAACAACAAAAAAATCGCTTAACACATTACAGATTTAAAAAAAAAAAGCATCAACCGTAAAAAAGTCCAACAACCGCACATTTTACTTACAAGGAGAAGGATGACGACGGAATTTAGTTTCGATACGGGATATTTTTTTTTCGATAGATCACCTCTATTGATTCGATATGGCAAAGTATAAGCGCGCACCACCGAGCCAATTTAATTATAAACGACATTAAGTTTCGATAAATCAGTATATGCAATTGGACGCCACCTCGATATGTGGCGTAAAGTACTATAAACTCCTCCCATGTAGACGTTTCCGCAGATGCTTACGTGCCAGTGATTCGGCGATTTAGACCTTACGCCACATATCGAGACGGTGCTAAATGCATATTATCCGATTTAACTGATTTATCGAAACTTTAAAGTCGTTTATAATTAAATTGGCTCGGTGGTGCGCGCTTATACTTTGCCATATCAAATCAATAGAGGTGATCTATCGAAAAAAAAATATCCCGTATCGAAACTAAATTCCATCGTCATTCGTTTTCCTTGTTAGAATGCACAAAATGGACACCATAACTCACACGACCATCCCGATCCGAATAAATTTAATCAAAAAAACAAATTCCATCATCACACAAACCATTAATTAATTCCAACTCCCCCAACACAAAAAAACCGCTCAATACACTACAGACTTAAAAAAAAAAAACAAAAAACCCCAAAATTGGCAAGCGACACGACATAAAAATTAATTAACCGCACGACAACAACAAAACCATCGCCTTCCAGCGTCAAAACTCGGACGTCCTCAACGGCCGTTATGGGATTCGTGTTAATCTAAGTGGGCTTGTAGGGCGCGAGTGTCCGTAACGGGTCACCCGGCAGATCGCCAGTGGCGGGTCAACCCGCCTTCGACCCCGTGACCCCGGCTGCTCCGAAGAGGCCACCTGTTAGTGCTCGGATGGGTGACCTTTGATGGAGCGATGGCTCCGATCGGGACGAGGGCTGTCCCGGTTGTTAATGGTGTCCGAGTGACGGGGGGTGGGGGGTAATCGTTTTTCGATTGAGGATGGGTTTGGGTTTGTTTTTTGGATGGTGTGTGATTGTTGTGGCAGATGTTTCTAAATCAAATTTGAACGGGGATGATGCGGTTTGAAATCGCTGTTGAGGGTTGATTGGTGTTCGATTGGATTGGTTTTGGATTAGATTTTTAATAGGATAGGGTATTTTCGATTTTGAGTTAGAGTGGTGAAAAGTGGTGCGTTCATATGATAAATCGCTAGTTGTTGGTCGCTGATTTGTGGTGAAGTTGTAAAGTGTGTATAATGTTAAAATTTTTTTTTTTTTTTATGATTTTAACCCCCCGTGATGTTTGCAGGCACCAGTGGGTGAAAAAATAAAAATATCTTTATTATTGAATATCAAAAATATCACATAGATTTTTATAACTAATCAATGATTTATTATAACATTTTTCATTAGTCTTGAATGACATTTGTGGAATTTATAGTAATATGAAAATTTGATCTAACTAAAAACGGATAGGAGTCACAAAACGCCACGCGAGTAACCGAGGATTAATGATGAGTTTAAATTATAATTAAAATAACATTACTTTTCCTCGATCCGAATGCCCGAATAAATAAGATATGTTCGGGAAATGTTTCGGAAAAAACTTAATCCAAACCCAAACCCAATTAAACCAAATGTTCAATAATAAATATGTTCAGAGACATGCGGTATTTGCCCAACCCCTTGCATTCAGTTTTTCTAAAAAGGAAGTAGAGAATAGAATTTAGAATTAAGAATTTAGAAGTTAGTGGAGAATAGGAATATAATAGAATTTCAAATAATAATATTCAATCATAATAAAGTAGTAATTTCAATTAGACAAAGTGCAATCCGAGTTTGTTGAAATGAAGAATAGCTTTGATTCCATTGTATTTTGTAAAAAATGAGTGAGCACTTGTTTTATTTAGTATTAAGTTTCACGTTCAACGTTTCCTCGCTCATTATATTGATAACAAAGTGAAAATAATCACAAATTCATTTAAATATAGATACAAACTGTAATATAAGGCTTGTTATGTCTATGTTCTTGTTTTCATGTTGTGTTTTCTATTTAGAAACTATCAAATTATTGTACATTCTACAACTCAATACACATTCATACACAAATGTATTATTAAATAAAATAAAAGCTTGGAAAACTTTTATAAAAGCGTTAGTAAAAACTGACATTAAAATAAATTACAATGGCTGATATCAAAAATGAAAAATGCTAACGTAAAAATTAAATATTTCTGGATTCATTTATTAGTTAATAGGAGATGATTTTCATATACGAGTATAATATAGTAATGTAATACGTGATGTGACAGCTTTATTGCGGAAATTTAATTTCAATTTGAACTACCAACCAAATACCATAATCATCATTAGCAACCTGTTAGTTATTCATTACAGAAAAAGGTCTTATTGCCTTATAGTGATAGACTAGATTATACTTTACCGAGATAGCCTAAGTCGCGCTGCCAAGTACCCTTTATAAAAAATGTGTAATGTGGAAAAATTTCGCCATATAAAATCATTAAAAAAATTGACTTTTAAAATTTAATAACTATAATTATATACTGGCCTGTTTCGGATTTTACCATTGAGGCATAATGATACGTATTTTTTCAAGCTTTTATCAACTTGACTTCGGGATATGTTTGTATGTTCGCTTTTGCGCTAAAAAAGATCTGCCCCGATTTCAAATACTACAGCTCCAATTGATTTTAAAATTCGTACACTGACTAATAATATGCAATTATACAACATAAAATTATTTCCGGAATGAGGCTGGAGGAATTTAATTTCGAGTTTAAAAAGTGACAGCTTCAAATATGTCCATAAGTGAATTTCCTTTCAGGAACCAGACGATATTCGATGCACATAAGTATAAGTAATCTCAAAAACGCTTAATATTTCATTATAAACATTTCTTGTATCAATAAAATGCACAATCTCATAAATAATTTAAATAAATTTTTAAACGTCGTGGGCGACATACATATATCGTTTTATTTATTTTTATACCCTGAAAAAAAAACAGTGAAAAAAAAATCATCCATTTTTTGGAACCGTGTAAAAAGTGTCTTGGTTGTATAATACAAATACAACGACGAGTTTTCGGCAATACGATCAAAACCAAAACCACACTAAAATCCAAAACCCCAAAACCCCGAAAACTCCAACCGAAAAAACGCCAAAAACAAGAGCATTAATTAAAACCTAACCGGAAGAGCGTCCTCGTGCGGTCCAATTAACATCAGCCGTACAAATTTTTCGGGTCGCCGTAACAATAATTGGGTTCGGCGCGGGACTTCCATTAATGCTAAGCGCGCCGTTAATCTTTCGGTAAGTGATATTTCTCTTTATTGTGCTCGTCTCGGAATTAACGCAGCGAAGCCTTAGCGGGCGTTTAACGCTAATAATGTTAATTAAAGCGGCGGCGGGTCGCCTTTCCGAACCATCGACGGCCCAATTTCGGATGCTCGATGTTGGATGTTAGGGGCGTGTTTAACGTCTCGGCTGTTTCTCGGTGTAACATTGCAAATTGAGCGTGTTATTGTACTGTTATGGGGATCGGTAGTTTTGAGCTCCGGGCAGGCTTCGTGGGAAGCGGAGTTTTTGTTCGAGTGGCCTTTCATAGGAGGAGTTTCTGTTTGGCGCGCGGAGGTTTGAAATGGGGGGTTTGTGATCGATTTTGGAATTGGGTGTGTTGAAAAGTTGTGATATGTGATCGATAGAAGGGTTGTTGTAATGGGTGGATGTGTTGGCCGATGTTTGTGTAGTTGCGTTTTTTATGAAAAACCCAAAAGAGGGCGGAGTTTCTGATTGGCGCGTGGAGGCTTGAAATGGGGGGTTTGTGATCGATTTTGGAATTGGGTGTGTTGAAAAGTTGTGATATGTGATCGATAGAAGGGTTGTTGTGATGGGTGGATGTGTTGGCCAATGTTTGTGAAAAACGCAAAAGATCTTGTTTTTTGTGGAATTTAAATAACATTTTATATTTGAATCGAAATGATTATATTAACTGGTTAGCACTCCGGCTCTCATCTTCTAAAATGAGCTATTTTTATGAATACAAAGTCGAGTCTTGCGTCTGTGGTCTTCAACGCCCTTTTTAACCGTATTACGATAATACAGAGTTAGCAATATAAATCTTTCCTAGCCCTCTATTGGTATATCTTAGAATACGTCAACTGTCATATTTGACAAATGACGTTAAACATTTAATTTTTTAATAACACCGACAAAGGGGACGACATGCAAATAGATGACCTTAAGTTTCACCAAAAACAAAAGATTTTTGAAGGAAAACGTGATAAAGTGATTTCATAAACGTTCAGTAACTAATAACTCACTTGGAAAAGTGGTTTGAAATAAAACATGAAATTTATTATATTATAATATAATTCGATTTAAATAAAAAGCGTTAATTCAGACAGCTATTAAAAATCGTCTATAACATATAAAGATATTTATTTAATTTACTAAAACTCGGAAAAATAGATCCGTGTTTATGATTGTGATGATGTCAAGTTTTATTTTTAAAGTGTAAGAGTGGTACGCATATTTTTGATGCTTGGAAAATGTAATGGTTAATTTAGGTATCATTATTATACGCATAAGTACAACATTAACTGTAGAATAAGGTATTTTTCTCACATGCCGAGGAAAAGGAAACTCTTAAAATGTTTAATGTTGAAACCATTATATCCCAAATAGTCTTGTCCCTATGGTACGCAATTACGTTTACTAGCTGTACTACTTCTCGCTTAGTTTAAGATTAAAAATAAACATCTAGAAGTATAAAAAAAATATAAAATTTTTATTTTTGTTAATCTGTAAAGAAGTCATTATATCAATTATTAACCTAATCATTAAAAAATTAAATATTAAAAAAAAAATAAAACAATTTAAATTTCAGTATTCATCACATTATAAATCAAACTGAAAAAAAAACTGTATTTAACAAAGAAACCAATTCCAAAATTGGTAGGTAACGTCAAGAGGGGGTTAACGACGCCAACCCCGTAATAGTTTTTAATGGAGCGTCGCGACACCCTGTACGAGACTCGAATAAACATTCCGCTCACGTGCCACTATTGCGTCTAGTGACACCCTTCCACCCACTCCGACATTCACCCACTTGCTTCAAAGTCCACCCACCCACTCTGAAATCCACCCTAAGATTCCCATGGCTCTTTTCCTGGGTGCCGATTTCTTGCGTCTTGACTTTTCCCCTCGAGAATGGAAGCGGTGTGGAATCTGAGGTCTGTGACCGCATTTGGATTCTTTTTTGTTTTGAAATTGTATGCGTGTTTTGAAAAAATGCGATGATTTGAAAGTTGTTTCTTTTTTGTTATATGGGGTTGTGTAGGTGTTATATCGATGAAGGTATTGCGTGTAAAGAGATTTTGAAATTTATGTGTTTAGCGATGTTTATGTAATTGGAATGTAAGAAGTATTGCGTTTTTTGTTAAATTTAACGTCTTCTGTTAGTTTATCGTCTCACTTTGTTAGTGTTATTAAAAATCAAATGTTTAAATTAATTATCGAGTATGACAGTTGACGTGTCTTACGATATATCTATGGAAGTTTGGGAAAGATTAGCATGGCTGTCTCCAGAGTGTCGAAATGTAGTCAAAAAGGACGTTGAAGGCTACAGACGAAGGGTTCAACTTTCTAAATCATAAAAGATCTCATTCTAGAATATGACAGCATAAGAATCGCTAGTAGGAAAAATTATTTTGACATGAATGACAAATGTAGTTTATGTTTCATAAATATCCAAGATTTTTTGTGTTTTACACATTCATCGAGTTGAGTTACATATTCATCGTCATAACTTTTTGTAATATCATATGTTGTGTTATTATCGATGGTTTAGTATTGTCGAATGTTCGAGTTTTCATGGATTATCGAAGTTACGAGACAATAGATGACTATCGATTTTTAGAATTTGAATTCCTCAGAAATTATTTTCGATAAAAAAGAATATGGAAAATTGATATAGGAAATTATATAGGCTGTTTATAATGATATAGAATTTCCCAAACGAAATTTTATTGAACAATAACGTTATCAACTAAAATCAAACAACGAATAAAACGATCACAATACAATCAGATTAATGACCAAACGCTCTCATTTAAACACTTCCACAACAAAATTTTCCATCGAAAACACCTAAAAAAAAAATCAAAAACCACTTCAACCGAACAACTCCCCTACAAAAATTCCACCCTAAAACCCCTCACGACATCCATCCCAGCGAATAAAATTTCCGCATCTTCGGACGCGCACTTTGCGTAACACGAAACACTAATCTGCGATGGAAGTTTCCCGCCAACCCCCCGCCTCGCCGCCCCCGGCCCGCGATCCGAAACGTGGGGTTTTCCCGCCCCGGGGGATTACGCTGACCGCGATCGGCGATTTTCCGGGACGCGGGACTTTTCCGGATTTCCGCGGGAAAAAATGTTTATTTATAATTTCGCGAGAGAAGTGCGGATGATCGATATAGTGGCGCTTTTCTGGGATTTGTTTTTGTGGGGGGTTTCGTTTTTTTTCGGTGAGTGTCGATCAACAAGTGATTTTCGTTCGATTTCCGTGTTTGAGAGGTAAATAGTGGGTATGTGGTGGTGTTTTGATGGTTTTGGTGAATGTTGCGATGGATGGTGTGATTTTTTGGATTTGTGTGTATAATTTTAATATAATATGTTTATTTAAAATTTTATATTTTGTCAAAGGTTGTTTGGTTGAATATATCGATTCTAATTGGTTGTTGAGGTTAAAAATATGAAGTATGGGTCAATAGATGGACATGATTTTTTAAGATAGTTTCAGATCTGGGCTTTTAAAGATTTCCCTTCTTCGAAAATTAAATAGATTTAAATGCAGGCTTTTATGTCAGTAATTAGGTTTTAATAAAAATACTAGGGATGTCATTATCAGTAAATTAACTCGAATAACAGTTTGGTAATTAACTGGTAAATTTTTAATATTTACCGGCAAAAAAATTATGTTTCGAATATTTAAAAAAAATATTGTGTTTTTTTTAAATAGTGTTTGAATTTACGGTTTTTTTTCGTTTTTATTTAAAATTTGATTTACCGATAGCCGGTTATTAGTAAAAAAAATTAACGGATTACCGGTAATTGAAAATTATGGAAAATCTGACACCTCTAGAAAATACTTACATGATTATAGAATTCAAGAAAAAAAATATGATACAATTAACAGATTATTTTTTTAATTAATCTGAGACTATTTGACAAAGAATGGTTTTGGTATTGAGCTTTTGAGTTATTTATTCTTCTATCGAATAATTAAAAAAAAACGTTGAACGCAAGTTACTAATTTAATATTTAAAAAAATAAATAAGCTTTTTATAATTTTCATTTTCTTTAAAAAATTTTTTTTAACTAATTTAATATTTTTTATAATAAATGGTACTTAGTATATACCTATATTCAATAGCAATACAATTAACATCAATCAATTTCCAATTTCTCAAATCCAAATTTTTACTTAAAAAAACAAAAAAACTAGCCATCAACAAAATAAACACATCAAACTAAATAAGGTAAAAAAATAAAAATAAAAATAAAAGATCGCAAATCGCCCGCCACGTAAACAGACACTAAGACTTCAGACGTTTCCCCGGCACTAAGAACGCTCACCATAGAACAAAATGGCTACGCGAAAATAATAAAAATGCCCACCCGAGGGGGCCCCGGCTAGAAAAGATGGGGAAGCGCTCGTAAAAATTCAGCGGCGGCCCGTGTATTCGCGTTCGCGAATACTTTTCGCCGGATTGATTTAGAGCGCGCGCCGCCACTGTGCACACTGTATTTACGAGCCGAGTGAAGATCGCTGCCGGGAATTTCAATTGCCCGCCACTGTGTGTTTTGTACGTATCGATTTTTGCGTGTGAGTGTGCGATTCGAAAAGTTGATGTGTCAAAAAGTGAGTGGATAAATAGGGTGTTGTGAAAGATTGGTAAATATTGGGATTTCGCGGTAATTTCTAGTGTTTGTTGTAGCGAAGTGGTATAAGGCCGATGGGGGTTTTTCGATTTCGGGTTCGAAATTGTATCGGTTGAATAAACAGTGATTATTACAAATATAGTCCATACACACACATATATACATATGTATTATTTATACTCTAAATTTAACCTTATACAAATTAAATTCGACCTTTCAAACTTCAAATGCAATCTTTTACAAATAAATGTAACTATCGCAATTTTGTTTTCTCCTTTTTTTTTTATTTTTTTTTGATTTTATAAAAATACAAAAGAAATTTCCAGATACTTATCCACGGTACCTTTTTCAGAATGATTTATTAAAAATTTAATTAATTATGTACGTAAAAATTACCATATGAGATTATTAAAGTCAAATTAAAGAATAAATTACATTTCATTGATTACTATGACAACGACCTTAATAATATTTGTGATGGTTGAATTTGATTAGAAAAAGGTTAAATTTGATGTGTATAAGATTTAATTTTTAATAAAAAACAAGTCATTCTGAACTAAAACTATAGAAAGTTAAAAAATTTTGTCCGCCAGTTACATTTATTTTGAGAGAATATCCGTATTTGTTTCCATATTACCGTTGCTTATGAACTATGAGTAGCGCCCTCGGGAAAACGTATTTGTTGACGGAATTTGATTTGCCAAATTTGGTATTTGTTTACGGCGAAGGCTGAAATACTCTGAAAACTAACTGCCCGTATGAATGTAAAGTTATTCTCGTTGTGCTCGAGAAAACGAGATTTGTTGAAATTGAGTCTGCACACTGCTCCAAAGGCGCACTTCACAATGTGCCTGTATTCTCTCACCGGAGCAAGTCTATCAATATTACCTTTGTATATAAGAAAATTTTCGAATGAAACATATTTGCATTTTTCGAATCATGTCAATTTTTTTATTTATTTTCAGTGCAGTCGAACAATGCTGCTCTTTTATTTTTGGATAAATTAACCGAATTTTTATCTAAATGTAATTTAAGTATTTTTTTCCCCAGGAAAACTTTATTTTTTATGATTGAAGTTTCTCATTCTTCTTATTATATTTTAACTGCTACTTATTATTCTAATATAGAAAAAATCTTAATTATTCTTATCTAATTCCAGTCGTAAATTACGACTCGTAACCATCAAATATTCATTACCACCAATGTAACTATTATAATATAATACTAATTCAAATAACCAAATTCTAATTAAAATTTATTTATTTTTCGTTTCACATCCCCATTTCATATTTAAAAAAAATATATACCCATTCATATTCTATTATATTTTTTTCCATTATTACACAAAACAAACTTTTATGTTATAAGAAAAATCTGAAATAGGCATAACACACAAAACATTCTATTTATAATTACAACATTCACATAACTTTTTCAAATCATAAATTGTTTTTCGAATAAAGTCAACACGACAATATCTCACAGTTTATTCATTAACTAATGAACAAGTTAATGATTAACCTATCCACATACACATACAACTCCGACACATCACAACCCACACACAAAAACCCAATATTTTCAATCACAGAACAAAAAAACGACGCCATACCGCAAAACTCACACACACAAAACCACCGAGCG